>JAYMFT010368886.1:0-21913 GCA_038088735.1 Panulirus argus
CCTCCCCTCCAGTTTCTGCTTTTCCAAAAAAGGAACAGAGAAGGGGCCAAGTGAGAATTTTCCCTCTAAGGTTCAGTTCTCTGTTCTTAAGACTACCTCACTAACACGGGAAAAGGCGAATATGTATGAAAAAAATATATATTTAACTATTGTACTTGATCGCTGCTTCCCGCGTCAGCGAGGTAGCGCCAGGAAACCGACGAAGAAAGACCCATCCCCCCACACACACACATATATACATACATGCACATATATGCACAGTACATATATTTACATACCAACATATACATATACCATATGGTTCCATTTCACTTTATTCCAGGCACGCCTTTCACCCTCCTGCATGTTCAGGCCCCGACCGCTCAAAATCCCTTTCACTCCATCCTATCATGCTAATGTCTGGTCATCATCTCTGAAATATTTTGGGGAGTGATATATAGTTGCCCTTGACATATCTAAGGCTTTTGACAGGGTGTGGCATCAGGGGCTCATCTCTAAACTCCCCTATTTTGGCTTCCCTCCCTTACTTTGCTCCTTGATATCTGGCTTCCTCTCTGGCCATCTATCTCTGTGGTTCTTGATGGACCAGCCACCCCCCCTTTTCTCCATCAACAGTGGTATCCCTCAAGGGTCTGTACTGTCCCCAGCACTTTTTCTCCTTTTCTTCAACAATTATCTCTCTTCCATAAGTAATCCAATGCAATCATATGCTGATGACTTAACACTGCATTCATTCACATCATTCAATTCCCTTCAATTCTGCTCCCTCTTCTCTCACTCAATCTCCATCTCGCCTTTACACAGCTTCCACAATAAACACAGACTTGGACTGGATATCTCAGTGGGGTACAGAAAATCTAGTTAAGTTTAATGCCTCCAAGACCCAATTTCTACCTATCTCTCCACCAAAATCTCCTCACAACTCTCGTATCTCCTTTAACGGTTCTATAATTCATCCTCTTGACTCAATGAACATACTTTGTATTACTATAATATCCACTCTTTCTTGGAAACCCCACATTATGGGAATAGCTAAGTCTGCCTCTAAGAAACTGGGTGTCCTGTTTAGATGTCATAACTTTTTCTCTTCTGACCAGTTGCTCAGTTTATACAAGGGATTGATTCACCCTTGTATGGAGTACTGCTTGCACATTTGGGGCGGTTCTAGCTCTGTTTCCTTGCTTGAGAGAGATGAGTCTAAAGTGGTCCAACTTATAAACTGTCCCAGGCTAACTTCCAAAATTGACCCCTTTGCCCTACGCCACATGTTGGTTCACTTTCCCTTTTCTATAAGCATTACTTTGTTCTTTCTCCCGAGAGCAGGCTGCTTCTGTTCCCCTACCACTATCTAGACCACACAATACTCGGCAAGCTGCTGCGTCAAGTGGTTATTTTGTGGCCATTGGCAACTCAAGGATGTGCCATTATGATAACTGCTTCTTTCTTTACATGTCGAAGCTTTGGAACTCTACATTCTCATGTCTTTCTAAATAGCTATGACCTGGCACATTTCAAAAGACAGTTCTTTCATTTTCTCTAAATTCGTACTTATCTTCTCTTGTCTTTTCTTTTTCAGTTTCTTAATTCTCACTATATTTCACTTAAGGCCCGGCCTTGATGTGTACTTTTGTCCGTGACTGGAGTCCTCAACATAAAAAAAAAAATCTCACATTTTCCCTGGTCTTCATATCCCTTCCCACTACCATCTTAAATGTTATTAGAGAATCATCAACTAACCTTGCGTCTCATCACAGTCCTTCAAAACCACTTCTCTATGTCAGATGTCTGCTGATATGCTTTTCTTGCACTCACATAATTTAACTCTGTGGTATCCTTACACTACATGGTTACCATGCTAGTTACTTCATGCCTCCAAGTAAATAAATACTCTTATTCCATCCAGAAAGTAATTAAGTGATAGAAGCCATGGTGTTAACCCACTGGCATGTCCCTGACCATAACACAGGTGAGCAGCAACCATCTCCTGCAGCTGTCATCTGGTTAAGAACCTGATAGTAACTTTCACCTAACTAACTTTTCATATTATAGTAAAACTTATGTTTGAGTGGTGTTCAGCAGACATGCATAAATGGTTGACACCAAGTTTCATTTATTTACATCCGGGATACATTTCAGGACATTTATTTTTTTTTTTTTTTTTTTTGAGAGGCACACTTTCCCTTGCCTTAACGATTCCCTTATTTTGTAAGTTACGCTCACCCAGGCCCTACATATAGCTTTCCCTGTAACTTCAACAATGTTAACAACAATGTTAAAAAAACATCATTTACATCCACCTGTTCCATGTCATTCCTCCAATGTCAGTTTTTTGTTGGCTAAGTTTGGTGAAATTATTCTCTTCTTTCTTTCCTGACAATTTGTTGTCAGTAAATGTTGAAACTAGTCTGTTAAATAATCCCAAAAAGGTGATAAACTTAGTCATATTTTCCTAAAATTCTAATGCACTCACAACCAATGAAGTTTTAAAACTAGTGAAGGCACAAAAATTTCCCTCCCAACAAGAAAAATTAATCAGGCAGGTCAACAAGAGCACATTCTTTTTTCTAGATGCTATCAAAGCTTTTTAGGATTTCTGGAGTATCTTCCAGAAAAAATGGCTTGTCTCAATTCTTTGAGCACCTGTTTGAAATCAAAAGGCTCTTCTTCCTAAGTTATTGGTAGGATTAGAGAACAGTCTGAAGACAGACAAATTAAGCTCTCTGTGGACTGTTTCAAGTCAAATATGTCATAGCAAAGGCTTCTTAATGTTTTTACTACACTCAATAATTACCCTCTTACAAAATTCTGATTTGCCTCTAATCAGAACATGCCCTCATCTTAGGATCATGCAAACCCAAACCTTCTAGGAACAGGGGAACCAGCCTCAGGGGTGTTTGAATTATCCAAGATTGTCAAAACCTTGATTTGCGTACAAATCATTCAAACCACAAACTTTCAAAAAAAGTGTATTCCCAAGATCTTATAATCTAGCTCAAAAGGCAAGTCTAAAATTTTGCAGATTATACTGCTAGGTACATATCCCAAAACACTTCTTAACCTTTTGATTGCTCCCATTGTCATCTGCCAACCATGTGATAGATCTCCCAATGTTTCAAGATAATTTACCTTTTCCCATCTCAGTTTATATATTCATCTGACTTATCATAAAATCAGCAACCGGAAGTCTCTTCCATCACTAAGAAGGCAAGGAAACATTCCACTTACCTCATTACCCATACAACCACCATTATAAGTGCACAGGCATCAATTTGCAGGTCATGTATACATGGTGGGTGAAGAACATGTAGAGAGTAGGATGAACATGATGAGGAGAAACACTTGTATGTATCAGGTGGAGAGGAAAATGAAGAATAACATGTCAAATATGAAGAAATAAGTGGCTTAGGGAATGACTTAGAAAGATTATGTAATGTGCAGAGAGATCAGCATGGGAGGCCACCCTAACCACCTTCAAGCTTGGCCTTTCTTTACATACATATCAACTGCACCGAATTTTCTGTTTAGGTAATCCTTGGGTGATGGTGGACTTTGGTGGTATATGGAGTTCAACAGTTATAGAGGGACTTTTGCCATGGCTACCCACTTTAGAGAGTTCCCAAAGGAAATAGGCATCAGAGATATAGATAGATAGACACATAAAAACCTAAAACAGTCCTAAAAATATATCCTTCCCACTCTTGCCACCTGCTGCCCATTCTCATAGTTATCCTTAGTGAAAAAGTAACTATTTCTAAATATATTCATCTCATTCATATCATAAACTATTTCTAAATATATTCATTTCATTTACTATCATACTGTGCCTTTGTATGAAATAAGTGTACAGTGTGAAAGTACGTTCAGGATACAGAAAGAAACATATCCCACAACATCTTTCCCTCACTTGCAAGACCAATTACCTCCCTATTCATTTTTAGGGTAAAAAAAGTAATATTTCTCTACGTATTAATGTTATTCATAATCATAACTGTGCCTATGTATGAATAAGAAAACAGTGTAAAAACAAGTTCAGTAATACATAGAAACATCATCTCCACTTCCTCCTCTTTCATAGGGAACTGTCAAATAAGTCATCAACACCCCTTTTGCCTCTCACTCAGCTGTAGACTAGTTCATTACAAACATATTCATGATACTTATTAGTATATTGTTCTTTTGTATGCTAACCTACCATTTCATAAAGAATTCTTTTACTTATAACACAAGGATGAACATGGGAGCAAATACTGCTGTTTAAGAGTTAAACTGCTCGTGGTCCACAGACAGTAGAACTTTCCAGCTGATAACTAACACTGACCCCTCTTTCCTTTTGGAGAATTACAGGAGACAAAACTGGGGATTAACAACTGACCAGGCATGAACAGAACACCTAATTACCACATTACCTGGATCTGCAAGTTCAAATGCATTCAGTTTTTTGGAAAAAGTATAAGATCAAAGTAATGCCTTCCACAGGAAAGTTCCATATTCTGGCATTTACCTCTTCTCTATCCACAAAAAGACAGGGATTCTTCTATTTTGTGTCTTATATAGTCAATGTTGGTTCACTTTCCCTTTTCTATAGGTATTACTTTGGCTTTTGCTCCCGAGAGCTGGCTGCTTGTGTGCCCCCACCACTAGTTAGACCATGGAATACTCGGCAAGCTGCTGTGTCACATGATTATTGTGTGGCCATCGGCAACTCAAGGGTATGCCGTGTCGATAACTGCTTCTTTCCCAACACGTCAAAGCATTGGAACTCTCTACCTTCTCATGTCTTTCCCAATAACTATGACCTGGCTCATTTCAAAAGACAGGTTTTTCACCTTCTCAAAAATTGGTAAATACCTTCCAATTTCTTAATTCTCTCTATATTTCAATTAAGATCCGGCCTTGATGTCGACTTTTGTCCGTGATTGGAACCTTCAACATAAAAAAAAATAAATACTCAGTCCACTCATACTGTCACCTTTACTGGAGGCAGTATTTTCATTTGTTTTTCTTAGATGTCTTTGGTTTCTTGTGTAGTCTGTCCCATTCATATTCTCTTTGTAAGACCTTGGTGACACCCTACAACTTTTCCTTTCTTCCTCACTGCCTTCCCTGGGACTGACTGCACTCTGACAACATCGACTGACCGCAGCAGCTGCAAATCTTTACTTGATGGGTTGTAATATTTGGCTTGTTTCTTTAACTTCCTTTCTTGCACCTCTGGAACTCCTTTGCAAAGTTGTGGTTGTAGTAGCTGGATAGTCACTGGAAGTAGTGTTCTAGTGTGTCTTCCAAAGAAGTGTTGTAGAGGAGAAGAGTCAACTCGTTCTGTGGGTGTGTTCCTCCACTCTAACAAGGCCAACAGTGCATTCTTTCAGTCCTCTTTGGCTTTGAGTAACAACTGCTTTGCAATTTTCACAGAATTTTCTGCTTTACCATTTGACTGATAATGATATGGGGAAGACATTACATGTCTGAATGACCAGTTCCTAGCAAATATCTTAAAATCACTAAAAAGAACTGACTTCCTGAATCAGACATTACAACATTTGGGATACCATACCTATACACACCACTTGAAGCCTGAAGGTTCTCCAATGAATTAATTCAAAAAATTATGAGGATTAGTCAACAGTAATCAAATAATATTTGCTGCTAAAGCTACAAATATCAAGTCCTACTTTAGACCAGGGCCTAGATAGAAATTCATGGGACATCAAGGTTTCTTTTGTTCACTGAAGACTAAATTTGCTACAGACCTTGCATGAAGATACACAGTTCTTTAGCTCTGCACACACCTGGCCAGTAATACAGGTCTCTACCTCTTCTTATTGTAGAATCTATTCGAGAGAGAGTAAAGTGAATCTGTTTAAGCATGTAAGATCTCAGCCATGTGGGAACAACCACACATGACCCTCTGAATGTGACATTCTCATGCACTGTCAGCTCATCTCTGACCTTGAAGAAACTCTTACCATTTTCTGGAACTTTTTACAGTGTGTTGGCCAACCATTCAAAATAATGTCTTTCAGTGTTTGCCTATCATGATCTATCTGGGTCTTCCTTTTAATGTCTTTCAGCATTTCATCTTCAATGTCTAATTCTTTTCTGCCACTTATGAAACTAATTTCATCTAGAATTACAGTTATATTTGATTCTTCAACCTTAGGCACAGGCAAAGAGTCCCTACTCAAAGTTCTCGCAATATACATCTTACTTCCTGATTTATAATGAATACTCAAAGAATACTTCTGCAACCTTAGTAACATGCTTTGCAACCTTTTGGGACATTTCAAAAGGGGCTTTTTGAATACACTTTCTAAGGCTTTGCTGACCAGTGTAATTTTTCTCTTGCCTTGTCATCATAGAGATAAGAAAGAACTGATCCCTTACCATTTCTTCTGCATCATATATTTACAGGATCTTGCCAGGATCCTCAGCTGTGCGATGAACTGGTCGCATATCTCACTGCAGTCTTGTGCCTTGTTCAAGAATTCGTATCTCTTAATCATTATGTTGGTCCTTTTCTTGCAATCCTCCTCAAATTTCTCAGGCACTTTGTCTTCAGAATCACTCCAACTGAATGAGTTATACTTCTCCACTGGTTTCCCCAACTACATGTAAGAATGCAGCTACTCTCCTCCTATCTTTCTCTTTTTCAAGGCCTGCTGTTATTTCATAATTCTCCCAATACTCCTGGAATCTTTTCCAGCTGGCTGCAAATTCAGAGCTATGTTGTCTCTCAATATAACTGTAAGTTAGAAACAGCTTTCAGAATATCCAATACTGTACCTTTGATCAGCTGCTTCTGACCTGTAGACTCCAGTAACACCTTGGCTGGCCAAAGAACCAAGACTCTTGTTTTCTCTGGGATCCCACTCCTGACACTGTGTTTAAAGGGTTGGCCTTAGTAAAAGATAGTACTGACCTTTCCACTGTATATTTGAGAAAGCAGTGGAGCTACACTCGAAGAATGTCTAACCAACTTCTGGGAGTCACAGTCTCTGTCCCTGTTAACTTTGGGCATCCAGCTGTCTCTCTATTCAGTGTTCTTGTTCGATGTCTCCAAAGAATTTATAAAACAAAACAGCTTCGACATGATAAGTACACTCCTTTACCTAACATATTCAAATATCGTAAAAGTAATTACCAGTAACACTAATAATAAAATGCCCAGTTTATATAAAGCTTAAAATCATTCTCTAATTGTTGTCACATGCATGCTCCTCTTAATACCACATCTCTCTTGTACCCTATCATTTGTTGTTCAATCAACCATCCTCACACCACATACAATCCTCAAACATTTCACTTCCAACACATCCATCCTCTTCTTCACATTTTTGTCTAAGGCTCACACTTCACATCCATATAGCATAAATGGGACTACTGTGCCATCAAACATACCCATCTTTGCCTTTAAAGTCACTGGCCTCTCCAACCATACACTCCTCAAAGTGCCAAAGACCTTTGCCCCCTCATCTACCCTATGTGCCACTTTAGGTTCCATAGCTCCATTCATTGCCATCCATGTCCACTCATAAGCATGTAAAACTCTCCATTTCCTCTAAGTTTTCTTCATTCAAACTTACGTTCCACAGAAACTTTCTCTTTTCACTATTAAACCTAATAACCTTGTTTTTGTGTACATTCACTCACATTTTCATCCTTTACACACTCTCCCACATTCAGAAACCAGCTTCTGCAGTTTCTCACTCAAATCTGTCACCAACAGCAAGTCATGAGCAAACAATAATTAACTCACCTCCCAGACCCCCACACCCCTCACAGACTGCATCCCTACTCCTCTCTTCAAGGCCCTTGCATCCACCTCCCTCATCACCCAATCCATAAAAAATATTAAACAGCTATAGTGACATTACACAGCCTTGCTGCAAACCCACCTTGATCTGGAACCACTCACCTTCCCCTCTTCCTATTCACTGTTTCTAGAAGCTTTCCTCCTTTACCATATATCTGCAGCACCTTTCATAAGAGTATCTCTAACAACTCTATCATACATTTTCTCCAGATATTCATAATCACCACATGCAAGTCATTCCATTACTCTATATACTTCTTGTACACATTCTTCAAGGCAAACACCTTGAAGAATGTTATCTTATCCTCTACCACTCCTGAAACCACACTGTTCCTCCCTAATCTGGAAGCCCTGTGCATGCCATCACCCTCTCCCACACAACTTACCAGGTACACTAAACAAAATTATACTTGTGTAATTTGAACATTCACTTTCTTCCCTCTTCCCTTTATACAATGGCACTTAACACGCACTCTGCAAATCCTCAGGCATATATTGAAAATCCTATCTAATCAGTCAACAACACAAACATCCCCTTTCTTAAGAAATTCAACTGCAATCCCTTCCACTTCAGCCACTTTACTGCACTTCATCTTATGCAAGGCTTTCACTATCTCTTTAGTTCTTTTCACTAAACAACTTGCAATGACTCTCACTTCACATACATCTATATCCAATACATCCCACATCTGCTATCCTATCACTGAACACAATTAGCAGCCCTTCAAAATATTCACTGCATCTTTTCTTCACCTTATTTCTGTCTGTTACCACTTCCCCATTTTCCCCCTTCACCCATTCACCTATTTGCTCTTTTTTTTTTTTTCATACTATTAACTTCCTGCCAAATAATTTTCTTATTCTCCCTGAAGTCTGCTGATACTCCCTCATCCCAACTCATATTTTCCTCTTTCTTAGCCCCTGCACCTTCCTCTTGACCTCCTCCTGCTTTCCCTTGAACATCTCATAATCATTTACAATCCTTTAATGAAAATAACACTCAAACCCTTCTCTTTTCTCTGGCACTAGCAACTCAACTTCTTCATAACACCACTCACTATCCTTTCTCACCTGTCTACCTTACACATGCCACACACTTATCTCACACATGAGAGCAGTGCTACCCTAAATACCTCCCATTTCTCACACCTAGCTTCATTTAATCTCAACTTTTGCCACTGTACACAAACTACACTGTGAAATGAAGACAATGAAGAAGAGTACATTCTCTTTTTCATCCAGCTTTCAAATCTATGTTAGGAGTAATAATCAAAAGTATAATCATCAAACTAATATACTATCTTATATTTTGTTATAATACTGACATTATTCAATTAGCAGCACAGCACTAAACTAAATCTATGTAACATCTTTTTCCTGAGCTACATATTGTGCCATATACAGCTCAGCACTTTCTTTTCATGTCTATGTCTGTCTGAATTTTGCCATAAAAAATCAGATTTTGCTAACTCTGTAGGTAATGATGTTATCATTCTTTCATACAGAACAGCATTTTTAACTTTCCCACAAGTAACTGAATTCCATTTGCCCGACTCATTCATGAAATCTTTACCTCTTGCATGATTTCATCTTTATCATATTACATATTTCCCTGGTCATGGCCAGGTTAATTTGAAAAAAAAATCTTGAGAACATATTGTTTACTGTACTGTTACAAGCCTCAGTAGTGTAGGAGAAATAAAGCAAAATTCAAATGGGTATCAATGCGAAACCAAGGACAATTGATTGGAATATTCTCTTTTCTTTCTTTCATACCTGTTTGCCATTTCCTATGTTAGAATGCTAGCACTAGGAATGGATGAAGTGTAGCCTCATACAATCACATACATTTCTGGGTTGGCATGTATAATGCCCAAAACCAGTCCCCAATCCATAACCAGGCCCTACAGACCTTTCCATGGTTTCCCATCTCTGCTACATATGCCCTGGTTTAGACCCCTGACAGCATGTCAATGAGCTCCAATTTACTCTATCCTTTGCATGCCTCACATGCTCCTCCATGTTCAGGCCCTGAAGTCTCAAAGCATCTTTCACTCTATCCTTCCTCTGCCATGACTTAATTTTGTCATAGGTACCCATTTCCTTATTCCCTCCACTTCCAGCATGTATAACCTCTTAGTCATCCTCTCCTCACACATCTCTTTATGTCCAAAACATTTTAGCACACCCTCTTCAGATCTCTCATCAACACTGCTCTTACTACCACTCCTCTCTCTTATCCCATCATTTATCATTTGATCAGTCCTCCTCACATTACATGCTGTCCTCAAACATTCCATTTCCAAAACATCCAACCTCTTCCCAGATTTTCTATCTAGGACCCATACCTTATATCCATACAGTGCTGTTGGAACTACACCACCAAATACACCCATCTTTGCCCTTCCTAACTATGACCAATCTTTCCACACACTTCTCATTGCACCCACGATCTTAGCCCCCCACCCACCCACCCACCCACCCACCCAACCAACCCCATCCATTCAGTGGCTAAAGTTACCTCCCAAAGTTCCATTTGTTGCTATGTCCACTCACAGGTATATAAAACATCTCAGTTCTCTCCATTCAAATTCATATTCCTACTAACCTGTCACTCTCCACTGCTATACCAAGTAACCTTACTTTTATTCACATTCACTTTTAACTTTTTCTTTAAGTACAATTTCCCAAACTCAGACACCAACTTCTGCAGTTTCTCACTAAAGTCTGCCACCAGCACTGTGTCATCAACAAACAACTACTGGTTCACCTAACAGGTCCTCCCCCCACTGCCGACAAACTGCAGCCCTGCTCCTCTCTATGAGAACCTTGAATTCAGGATGAAAATACTGGGTATGGAGAGGGAAGGGTTTGAGGAAGAGAATAACTAAAAGGTTCAGAATCAAAAGAAGCACAGAGGCCCAACACATCTCTCCTGAGCCATGGTCATGGGCCAGACTATGGAGTGTACTCCACCTGTCTTGGTACTTGCTTCATTGCATAACTGAAACACCCTTTATTTTCTGAAACTGGTGTCAAACAAACTTGCATGACTGAAACTGCATACTTGCGAATAACAAGGGAAAGTTGTACTTTCATTCCATCTAATCCTGGCAGCATATCTTGATCACATATTTCAATATGTTGCACAATGTCCTCAAATGCTAGCAATGGAATTGGATCTGGAATGTGCGGCAAAACTTTCCTGGTAAATGTGAATAAAAAAACAAAGTACTTAAGATCTCTGCCATGGCTTCACTGTCTTGAGTAAATTCACTATATCCAGTAAGAAATGCAACAACTGACTGAGAGATGACTCTCTTATTTCTAACATAATCATACCATTCTCTAGGGTTTCTTTTGCCATTTCCAGCAACGAACACTTCATTCTGACATTAACTTTGATGTAAAACTTTTTTAGTTTTTCTGAACAAATCTATATAAGTCATGTTAAGATGTACCCTTGTACTTGTAGCAATCAAAGTTCTCAACTTGTCAAATGATTCAAGATAACACCATATCTTGCCAACAGCACATCCTTTTTTTCCAACAAAAATGTAAATCTTAAATAAAATACAAGAATTCAGCAGTCTCTTTATTTCATGAAATGTTTTAAAGTGAAAGAAACAGACGACATAGAAACAATCAAAAAACATACCTCAAAGGCCTTACGCCACTGCTGTTGATTGATAAGAGAGATGGCTAATTCACTCTGCTGCTTGAAGTATTGTAGGTTAATTTCATCTATCAAGCCAACATTGTACAAGAAGTCCCCATAATCAGTCATGGTAACTGGGTCACACAAACCATCTCCTATTGCCATTCCTGAATGATGCAAACAAGCATACAAGTAGTGGATCATAATCACATTTTCAAGGGCAAACTATAAGTTTAAATATGAATTGTGAGAATAACTGATATAAGTTTTACAAAATGAAAACTAAAAGATGGGAAATGAAATTCTATTCTCTTAGTTACTTGCTGTTCTGTTATCATTCTTTTCTTTTTTTATCAATGGCTCCAGACACATACAGAAATCCTGTTCAAGGTCCAAAAAAGAAAACTTTTGTGAGTTGATGAAAAAACTTGCCTTTGAAAAAAAAAGCAGGCTATATTCCTTGGGAAAGATATTAAAGAATAAATAATTCCAAAGCTTACAAGGGTAGCAAAAGGAAAGATATCTCAATGACCTATCCTTGGGTTACCAATAGTTTTAGAGCAATCATATAACAGAGTGATGTGTTATGTATTGTTTGGTCTGGATGACAGCAGCAGTACATAAGCTATCAGGTCTATAAGAAGCTGGAAATACATTCACAAGAAATAGAAACACAACAAACAGCAATGCAAACAAGGTGCTATTCACATTCTGAGGTGTGAGCAGGAAAGATGATTAATGGGATACTTTAAACAGGGCTCTTCCACAGGTGTGGGAGCAGGACCTCCAAAAGGAAGGAATCAATCCTTTTTATTAACAGAATAACTATTCAGAAAAGAAGTTTTGGTATCTGAATAAGCCCTGCTTTTCAGAGACAGACATAACTACATCCATTCTTAGCATGACAATTGGGTTATGTTCCTGAAAAAACTGTTGCTGCAGGTTGCAAACAACTGAAACACATTATCTATGGGGATTTTCATTCTAGAGCACTAATTTTCCATACCTAACTGTTGCAACAAAACATACTATCTATGGGGATTTCCATTCCAGAGCACTAATTTACTAAACTGTGCAGAATATAAATGTAACACAGGAATTGCTAATCACATAATTACAATACACAATATTTAATAATCACCAAAAATGTGGTTATCGGAACATGAGATGGTGGTGGAGTGGAATGGAGTGGAGTGGAATGGGGTGGAATGAGTATTATTGGGAAGGACAGGGATGGGAACTAAGGTTGTATATGTCATCCCTTAATCATTTGATTTAGCAACTATCTCAAGGTGGTGGAGGAAGAAAAGTTTGCTGAGGTATTTTGAAAAAACTATTAAATCTTAACTGTGAGTCAATCCTCTTTCTCTTACTATAAAGTCCTCTTAAAGAAAAAGAGGTTTTCAAGGCTGGGATCTATAATATCACTGGGGGTCACAGCTTGTCTAGGTAATCAAACACTTTTGCTAACCGGTCGTAAAGTGGCATGTGGTGTAGAATATTTATGCATTTTCCTCAAAATTTTTTGCCTCCAACATTATTTTTTATACCTATTGTAACTTAAGGGGGTCATGCGATGTTCTCCAAAACTGTTCCAGAATTCTAAAACACTGTAAGTGTGACATGTCATTCTATGAGATGCTGTTATATAGGGATGGCTATAACTGTGTAATGTGAAAATTCTAAAGAAGAGTAGATATTTTCTGAGACAGAATTTGTCATCAAATAAGGGGACATCATAAGAAGTTTTAGAAAAAAAATATGAAGAAACTAAATTCAAGAAGCTTTACTCTTAACAAGGAAATTTCAGTCAAACTGGAAAATCCCATCCAAAATCATGTTCAGAGAAGTAGATGTGATAACAAGAAATTGAGAGTGAAGAAGAGAAGATGATTGAGATTTGAAGAGAGGGAGAAATAGTAAGGCAAGTCATCAGTGTATGAAGATATAAAAGAAGTGAAGAAATAAAGATGTGAGTCATAAGGGCATGAGTAAATTGGGTTATTTACTGAGTACACTAATATAAGAAAGGGAGTGGGAAGGATACGCCCTAAGGAACATTGTCATTCAAATTTCAGATATGGAGTGACTAGAGGGAAAGCTGGATGTAAAGAGGAAAAACTAAGTGAGGAAAGACAAAACTTGGCAGCTTTGACAGCAGGCCCCAGTACTGCACCACACCTTTTGAAAGCTTTCCAGACATCAAAGTCTATCACACACCTTTTGAAAGCTTTCCAGACATCAAAGTCTATCAGAGAGAATTACCAGATATTAGTAACATTGGAAATACATAACTGGAGGATATTATCTTGCAAAAACTATATTGGTGATCAAAGAAAACATCAAGGAATTCAAGTACCAGGAGTTGAGCTGAGATCCAAACAATTTGAGGACTGAGTCAAATAAGATAATACTGAAAGGATTAGAATGGGCACCCTTATTTGTGATAGGTTTATCAATGGCTGTATCTATAACAAATGAAAAAAAATTTTAGGCAAAAATGAAACAAACAAGCAGGCTTGAGAATAAATTTTGAGCACAATTCCTCCAAAACATAAGGAGAAATGCCATATGGTTCATATGCCTTCCTAGTGTTCAAAGGAGTGCTTTCTGGACTATACTATTTATCTATCTAACTATACCTCTGATGCTTGTTCCATCTGGAACTCCCTCAAGGGGGGTGGCCTCAGCCACAGCTTCTCCAAAACTAGAGAACTCCAGTGCCACTTCTTAGTCTTTAGTGCATCACCCTTGACAAGCTACTGTAGTGCAGTGTTCCAGAGGCTCCTACCTAATGTTCCTACTGACTACTTCTACCTAATGCTCCTACCAACTACCTCTGTCTAATGCTCCTGCCTAAATGTTAAATGTTCTTACCTGCTCTTCAAGCTACTGCTCCCACTGTTTTGCCAAAAGGCAGGGCTAGTGCATAGCGCTCACTTAAGTGTTGTCAGGTGTTATGTATGACAAGCAGGTAGTATTAGTAATATACCTAACTGGCTGTTGGCTGCCTACTAACTACAATATAATTATTACAATTAAACATACAAATTCCAAACATATAATCCTAGATGTCCTTTTTAGAGCTCAACAAAGTTACTGCTGGCAAGTCTCTGAAATCACTATTCTCTATCATATATGTGTCATTCCTTGACAAAACCAATTTGTCTTGGCACTGCAACTGTGCTTGATCTATGACAATTTAACTTGCTGACAATGCAGAGGGAGAAAAACATTTGATATAACTAGCAACATTCCCTTTATGGTTTCTTTTCCATAAAAACTTATCACCAGTACTCATAACAGTGGCTTCATATTGGTTTTTACATTTTACAGAACAGTCTAATGAATGCAGCATGATATATCTGTTTAATTTGTTTAGTAAAATCAACCCCTTTAGTAAGAACCTGGTCCCATCTTGCAATGAAAGAATGAGGGTAATTTGTCCAAATCATAAATTCAAAAAGTACCATAGATATGAACCGCACTGTACATGAATGGTAACAACCAATAAAATTTGCACTATTTTACCTTTCTTGAAAATGAAAATGTCTTAGTGCACAAAGACAATCCATAACAAAGAGTTTCTTTATGAAAGGCAACCTGGGATGAATATCATATTCACTGTTCAATGCACATGAGGTTGAATCACTGAAAAACTCAACAAAATAAAAATAGTCTCAGAAAACAATACACTAATACAGTTCACACAAACTAAACATTCATTCTGGAATACTAGATCCAGTAAAGATTTTAAGTTATATTAAACATCACTACTCTAATCCATTGGAGAAGATCTTAGGGAGTTGAACTATGGCTATCTACAGTGTAGCTGATCAAAAGGAACATAAAGAAGCTCCAAAAGAGCAGGATATTCTGGTTCTGACTTTGGTGTGATGAAGCCATGCCATATTAAGAAGGTCAACTGCATCTGGGACAGAAGTCAGTTGGTACTTGGCAGAAGTTACACGGTCCAAATATTTCTCCAAAGGTACAACCTTAAAACCTTCCACTTCTCCATCATTGTTGCAGGACACAAAGTCTGATGGTAGTTTGAAGTCATACACAAACTCAGTATTAGCATGGAGGCCACATTCACTCTGTGTGAAAAATGAAACAGTTCCAGCTGAATGTGCTATTTGGCAAGATGTTCAGGAATAGATGCTTCTTCCTGTGCTTCCTTCACCATTACTTGTAAGGGCTGGAGTCCTGCAATGATAACACCTCCAACCATTGTATTTGTCATGCCAGGATATGTTGGCTTGTTTAGTGACCGTTTCTGCATCCAAATCTGCATTCAACCATCTTCAGGTGATCTCGTATATCCTGTGATGAACTATACATAATGAAATTTATCTAAAAAACAAAATAAACAAATAGGCAGAAGTGCAAATTCTAAATGCAACTCCTGCAAAACATGAGGAGGGATGCAATGTGATCCATATGCCTTGCTTGTTTTCTGTGAGAGAAGTGCTTTTAAGGCTGTACATAGACAGATTTTACAGAAGGGTGCAGAATTTGTAAGAGGTTCTCCAAAGTGAAATTAGAAAGAAAATAGAACAAAAAAGAGGAGCTTTATTAGAAAGGGAAACAGCTAGATTATCATTCATAAGGAAAAGGAGAGGTAAGGCAAACTGAGACACTGTCAGACAAACTTTTGCAAAAAATATTAGGAAGACCTATTAGTCGAAGAAGACAGGCTATCACATTTCATCTAGTGATTTACATATTTGTAACGATTCTTAAAAGAGGTGAAAGCTGCATGAGAAGCAAAGGAAGAAAAGTCCTTTCAGCTTCTGTAAACCAGGGCCATGCCCTAGAGTCCTCAGAATGGGAGACTGAACATGTGCTGGGATGAAGTGACAGACATATAGGAACAATAATCTTTAAATATATGCTCTAAAGTGACACAAAATTACCTGACAATAAGCAGTGATCTTCCCATGGATAATAAAAAAATTCCAAATGTTACTCCAATCAGCACTATTACAGTGTCACAATATGTATTCATGAGGGGAATCTGGAGGAAGAGGTATAAGTGCCTCTCAATTTATGCATTTTTTATTTAAGCCATTTTTAGTATGACATGCATGGTCCATTTACACTTTTTTAAATTTATGTAGGCTTAAGTCTGAAGTAACAAGATCTGTTGGGCTAACAGTGTGGTGGTGTAGTGTTGCCAGCACCAAGCAAGAAGCATGTGTACACACAGAGTGGATACAGTGTATAGTCAACGAGTACTACAGTATCTTGTGCAGCAATATACCGTGTAATACATGTGTTTTGCACTTTGCATGATGTGACCAAAGCATCTTTTAAGTTCTTCTGGTGCCAGTGGTGCTAAGAGGTATTAAGCCATCAACAATGAAGTTAAAATGGAAATGCTCAAATTTTATGAGAGAGATGAACGAACAGCTCATATCAAGCATACCATTGGACTTAGTGAATCTACTTTACGAACTATTTGTGATAGTGAAGAGATCAAACTAAGTGTCAAGACTGGAACATTAATCAGCTCATCTAAGACCTCAAATTCTCGAAGTCTGATTATGAAGACAATGGTACAAATGTTGAGCACATGAACACCAAACTCATAAAAATGTTCCTCTTAGCATGCTTGTGCTACAAGCAAAGGCCTGGAGTATATAAGATACCTTAGCAGCAGACGAAGGAGCACTGAAGACATTTCGAGGAAATCCTGGTTATTTTGCATATTTTAAGAAATACTACATTCACCACAACATCAAGATGACTGGTGAGGCTGTTCCACTGATGTTTTAGCTGCTAAAAGTTTCCTGAGAATGCTAAAGACCTTTATCAAGGAAGGCGGTTATTCTCCTGACCAGATTTATAATTTGGATGAGACTGGATTATTCTGGAAGAAAGTGCCTTAAAAAATATACATTACCCATGAAGAGAAGACTAAACCAGGGCTCAAAAGCTGCCAAGGGTAGCCTCATGCTGCTTGTGCAGGGCAACACCAAAGGTAACTGCAAGCTCAAACCATGAATGGTCTAGCCTTTAGAAAATCCCAGGGCTTTTAAGGGATACATGAAGCAATAGTTTAATGTCAACTATTATTATAATCCAAAGTGATAAATAACAAGCAGAGTTTTCTGTGCTTATTTTGCTGCAAAGCTCCATGTAGAGATGAAGAAGTACTATGCAAAGGTAAACACAAGTTTCAAGACTCTCCTTGTTATCGATAATGCCCCTGGCCATCTACCTTCAATGCAGAACCTCAGTGAGAACATCAAAGCAGTTTTTCTTCTGCCAAACACTACATCTCTAATCCAGCCAATGGACCAAGTGGTGATATCTACCTTCAAGGCCTACAATTTACGAACATTTGCAAAGCTCCTGAGGGCTACTGGGAATGACTGATAACTGTTTAGGAATTCTGGAAGTCCTTCACCATCATGGATGCCGTCATGATCAATGGTGAGGCATGGAAGGAAATCACCAGCATTTGTATGAATGGAGTGTGGCAGAAGCTTTGTTCTAAGTTTGTTTATTGATTCCAGGGTTTTGATGTCAATATCAATGTATCAAGAACATGTGCACACATTATGGAAATGGCAGAAAAAGCTGGCTTTGGTGTGGTTAAGGAGGTTAATGTGGAGGATTTGCTAGACTCACATAAGGAAGTGTTCTTGAGTGAAGATCTTCTCCAGTTGAAGAATGAACACCAAGAGAAGGTGCCAGCAAAAGAAGGGGAGGTTAAGCAAGCAAGTTCTCTCAACTGCAAGCACTTCATCACACTGACCTTGCTCTCGCATTATTTGATGAGGATGACCCTAACAGAAAACAGAGTTCAGAGATGGCCTAAAATGTCCTAGTTGGCATCAGGTACAATAGGAAATCCATCATGAGAAGATAATGAAGGCTAAACAGACAACACAAGATTTCCTTTTTGAAGTAAAAAGGACACTCATAAGGAGGACCAACCATCAACATCTAGTGATGTAATAGCTGAACTCATTTGACCATAACCACTACCTTCCACATCTACATCAGCTGCCCCAGATGACCCCCTTCCCAAACAACTCCTTTACTCACCTCCCCCCTCTCTATTGATGCCAGCAAGCAATGCAGAAACAGCAGTAAACTTAAGTTATGGAATTAATAATGGTATTTTCTGTTTCATCAATAGAATTCATTGAACAGTATGTGCATTACTGTGCTTAATATTTCCTAATATAAGTATACTGTAGTTTTTCACTAATCTCCATTACTTACTTACAACCATTTTCAAGAACATAACTATCAAGTAAAAAAATTAAAAGGTCCTTGTATAGTAAGTAAAGAGAAAACTATATATCAATAATCAGTAAAACCAATTAGAGATAAATATGTTTAGCTATAATGCAAGGAATTAGAGAAGAAAAATATATCTAGTGTACTGTGAGAGTGGAAGAGTAGTCAAGATCTCTGTCATGAGCTGGATGGTTGTTAATGTGTTCCAGTTTGTTAAAGAGGAAAAAAAAAATATATGAGGATTTAAAAAAACACCATCCCTAACATCTGTATGAAGGGGATTCAGTCATTCCATGCACAATGATGATGAGAGGATGTCATGGCCTCAGTGCAGGAACATGGAAAACCAAAGAATATAAATTTGATGAGTTAGTAAAGCACTATGTGACAGACAAGAAATCATAGCAGTTGAGAGACAAATCTTAAAACAGATTACATCAAAGTTTAAGAGGTCTCCAACAAATGTTTTAGAAAAACATAAAAGTTTCCCATAAAATGGAATCATGGATGCTGCTTATAGTTTAGGATGAAAAAAAAAATCAGTGGAAGCATCAGTACACAGTTTGGTTAGTGACAGAAGTAAGATATGAGGATAGCAACTAGACTGTGTTCCAAAGAAAATTTTTGAAAGGAATATATGAAAGAGATAACTAGACTGTGTTCAAAAGAAAATTTTTGAAAGGAATGGATGAAAGAGATAATTCTACAAGAATGGCAAGGGTCTTCCAAGCAGTCAGCAATATCGACCCTCCCTCTAATTAGCAGCATATTCACACAAATCCAAGGAGATTCTTTGCACCCAACAAGAATAAGTAATGGCAACCTTCAATCTTCATAGGGGTTACATTCTTGAAGAATGTCACAAATACTAAACTACAAAATCAAATTCAATTCTTATGGGAAAATTGAGGAGGCATTCCAATTCAAAGTTTCTGCCCCATTATCCATCAATTTTTAATATAAAAACCAAATCTACACTATCATATCAGTAAGTTAACAAAAAATTACCAACCATACCAAGCATTATATACAACAAAGACGACATTTAATCCCCACATCACATACAAGAGACCATACTCAAACTAAATGCCTTCAGAACATTCATTGCCACAAGATTTGGACAAAGACATAATCCCTCAGCAACATTTCTTGATGGAAAAGTGAATAAGAGCTTGTAGATGCTTTAGGAAAAGGGGAAATGACATGTACAGAAAGAGACTGCTGAAAGAGAGCATGGAAAATGTCATGTGAGAGGAGAAAGCTAGAGAGACTGGCTGAAAAATGGCAAAAGGTAAGAGTAAACAAAACTAGGAGTGTTTCTGAGGAATGGTAGGTACTATGGAAAGCATTGCTTACATGTGTTGAAGTGTGTGGTAAGCAGAAGGCAGGACTTGGGCAAATGAGAAAAGGTAGCAAGTGGTGGGAAAGGATGTTGTTGCCACTGGAAAAAAAAACAAAAAACTGAGGTATGGGCATTACCTGCAAGGAAGGAGAGCAAGTGACTGGGAAATGTACAAAAAAGCAGCAGATAAGGAATATGGTAAAGGGGCCAAAATAAAAGGGGAAATGAAAGATTAGGAAAAAAAGCATCAGTAAACTTTGGGGAGAACAACAAAATGTTTTGGAATTAGTGTGAGAGAACAATTGGGAGCATCAGTAAGGGGTGCAAATGGGGAAATGGTGCAGATGTGATGGGATCTAGCACAAATGTTTATAATGATTCTGATATAGGATGAGCACCTAAATCAGTCCATCCTTATGAACAGGAACATGAGCCACCATGAAACATTACAAACCCATCTGGCCATTCACTTTTAAATCACCCATCACTAATATGTGGTTTTTTGCATCAAAATTGCTCACACACTCGCTCAGCTGTTCCCATAACATTTACCTTTCAAGATCTTTCTTCTAATGGCTAGGTGCATAAGCACTAATAATCATCCATCTCTCACCATCCACTTTCACTTTTACCCACATCAGTCTACAGGACACTATTTTACTCTTTCACACACTCCCACAACTCCAGCTTCAGCATTAGTACTGCCCCTTCCTTAACTTATGCCATCACACCAACCCTTAACTTTAACCTCAAACGTTACTCGTACGAAATTTCCTTTCATTTACTAAGGGAGAAAGAATTCTACCTCCTCATTTCCTGCGTGTCATAAAAAGGCCTATAACTAGAGGGACAGCAGCAGGGAGCTGGAAACCTCCTTCTTGTATTTCAGTTTCTATTGGTAAAAACAAAAGGAGCTAGGTAAGGAGTGCTCATCATCCTTGAAGGCTTAGGCTGGGGCATCTAAATGTGCATGAATGTAACCAAGAAGAGAAGAAAAGAAAGACATGCATGTTTGAGGAGAGGAACCTGGATGTTTCGACTCCAAGTGAAACAAAGCTCAAAAGTAAAGGTGAAGAATGGTTTGAGAATGTCTTAGGGGCAAAGCTTGGGGTTGCTGTGAGGGTAAGGGTGAAGGAAAAGCAACACAACTGATCAAACAGGAGCTGCAGGAATGTGTGAAAAGGAAATGAGCTCCAGACTGATGTGGGTAAAAGTGAAAGTGGGTTGTCAGACCTGAGCACTTATGATGACAGGTAAGTGTTTCAGGAGCAGCTGAGTGAGTGTGTAAGCAGTTATGATGTTAGAGATCAGGCAATAGTGATTAGTGATTTAAGTGCAAGAATGAGTAATACGGCAAGGGTATAACTGTGGACACTGGATATTCAGAGAGGTGAAGAGGAATGGTGAACAGCTTGTGACTGGGAACACTTGGTTTAAAATAAGGTACATACATAAGTACATACATAAGTACATTTGAGTGAGTATCCCTCTTTGACTATCTAAACTCCTGCCATGAGACTGTGACATCCTCTCACCCGCAAGATGAGATCCTCTACCTCGGAGATTTCAACGTTCACCATCGGGAATGGTTGAATTCCTCCCATATGAAAAGTGGAGGGAACGAAGTCCCCACATTCTCCATTCTCAATGACTTACAGCAAATTATCTCCTACCCTACCCATATGCCTGACTGCTATGACCATTCTCCTAATATTCTGGATTTGTTTTTCACTTCTAATCCATCTCGCTGTAAACACACAATCTCACCCCCACTTGGTTCATCTGATCATACTCTCATAAATGTATCTATTCTAACTGCACCTCCTCCTCCAGCAGCCCTTTC
>JAYMFT010368897.1:0-58087 GCA_038088735.1 Panulirus argus
TATATATATATATTGAAGGCTTAACGTACGGTTTAACACGAATCACGGAAGCCAACTACAGGTAGCGCTTCTCTTGCCGTCCCAGCGATGGCGGGAGATGACGTTCGAGAAAAGCAACTTTCGTAGCGTGGAGGTGCGAGCGAGGGCGGGGAGGTCGCGGGCAGGTGTTGTGCATCGGGGCATTGTGGGAGGAGCAGGAGAGGTGGTGACACCTGGTTGCTGGAGAGCAAGGGGGTTCGTACCCTGGACGAGAGCCTAACTGCTGCTCGCTATGTGGGTCACCGTGGACTGGCCGTCCGCCCCGCGCCACTATTTTCACTACAACAACATTCATCACAGCACAAAAATATCGACAAAAACCAACAGCATTTTTGCTGGCAACTTTTACAAGCAAATCGTTGACGCAAGCATTTTAAAGGAAACTTGTTACAAAATGCATCCATAATCGATAAGAGTATTCTTGTGTTGACCTTGTGGTGCTGTGTGGCGAGGCAGGTCCCCCTCATGGCTATAGGTTAGTGGTGCAAACCGGGCTCTTCATGACACCAACACCTACACTACACCAACTGAACGATATGCACCACCCTGGAAATGGCTGTCTTCCTCCGTTAACTCTCTTGAGGATATTATCATCTGCGGTATGTGTGGCTAGGGTAGTGTGTGTTTGTATACGAGAGTGATATGGTATGTGTCGGTCGTGTTTTTCTTACTATTTTGTATGTACACTTATCTGAATTTGTGTTACTTCGTTTGTGCGTGGTGTGTGTGTGTAAGACTGTGTCTGTCTGCATCAGTGTATCATTTTACTTGCATTATTTCTCTAAGTGTACGTGTGTGCGTATCGGGGTGTAACAACCCCGATTAAAACCATCCCTGGAAATCTACAATCCTTTGCACAGTGTTATCTGGTGCCGGAGCTGTTATACCACAGTCCCCACACCAAGACCAGCAACCACTTCTTGCTTCCGCCCCTGCCACCGATAAGCCCTTGCTAAGCATTCCTCTTAGTCTTCCTCAAATAATAAGTTTCTCAGCATCATGTGCAGTGTGAAACTATCTAATACGATGCACTAATATATGACGATGATGTTAGAATGCGTAGATACACCACAAACAACCCAGTCTTTCCTGGTGGGCGCCACTGAGGACTGGAAGTTCACTTGCAAGGACCGCCCTCACAGTGGTTTATAAAGACTCTCCCTGTCACCTGATGATCAGGACGTAGACACCTATCGGAGTTGCCATTCCTTGTATGTGTGTGTTACAACCAAACAGTGACAGCAATACTCTGGTGTGTGTGGGCAGAACGGGTTACTGCAGGCTGTGGTGAGAGGAATGTTCGCACTCGCCAAACATCACAAGCAATTACAACGAAGCGTTTCCCGATCTTTAGCGAGATTAGAGGGAAATACAGTTCCCATTTTTTGTGAGATTCCAGGGAGGAAGAGTTTTCAGGTTTTAGTGTGATTCCAGGAAGGCAGAGTCTCTATATATCGAATGACAACACAGGAAACATATATTCCTCTACATGAGTAATGCATGAGGCCAGTTAGCAGTCAATGCTCTCGTGTGCTGTCTGCGTGCGCGGCAGCCTAGTCCCGAAGGCTTTGGCCCGTCACTTAGCAAATTTTCAGTGCAGAGATCAGTCGGGAGATGACGTTTGGAGTTAATAAGACTTAATAACATTGAAGATATCGGGTTACTGACGTCCTTTAGTGGAGCGTTATTTCGTGGTCAGACAACGTGTGACTGGGCCTGGTTGGTCAGTACACACTAAGCAACGTTCTTACGTATCTCACATTATCTTGTCTCCAAACCTTTAGGAATGATCTGTTATCACGGTTACGGCATATTATTATTATTATTATTATTATTATTATCAACATTACTCTCATTATCATCATTATTATTAATATTATTATTATCATTATAATTATTATTATTATTATTATGATTATTATCATTATTATTATTATTATTATTATTATTACTATTATCATTATTATTATTATTACTATTACTATTATCATTATCATTATTCGCCAGTGAAAATTATTAAGACAAACGTTTCCAATTTCTTCTTTGTAAGAACTGACACTGCCCGCGGTCCTTCGACCATGAACTACTGCAGGTATCGGCTGTGGGCCGGTATGTCAGACCCCACCACTACCATCACCACTAAACACGCTTCATGTTAACTCCTCCGTCAGTAGGTGCGCCTGGACAGCGCGGGTCCGCCTGACACTACCGTGCAAGAGCAGTTTGATATGAAAGTTTCGCAGGTCAAAAATTTTCCCCGGCGTCTATTATGGTATGGCAACTTTCCCCCCAACGGGCCGGACCGGGACTGTCCAGGTGATAGTTGAGGGTGCGGCTCGGGGAGATGTGTGTGTGTGTGTGTGGGGAGGGCAGAGCAAGGGAAAGGAGAGAAGGAGGGAGGGAAGTGACAGTCACTACTTTTGCTCGTGAGAGCAGTACAAACATGACGTCGAGTGTCCCAATACATCAAGCTATAACTGTGAGAGATCTGCGAGAACACACTGCAGGCTCCCAGGAACTTCGTTACTGAAGAGGAGAAAACATCGGAGAAAATTATGTGTGATGGAGAGGATGGTCAGGCGGGGCAGGGACCGTCCAAAGATGGAGCAGCAGCAGCAGACCGGTGCTGGAAGTGGGCCTGACGGAACGTTCCAATGTCAGGAGAGATGCTAAGTAGGAAGACACATTGGAGAGACTGGTCTGCGATTTCACAAACTCCGTCCCACTGAAACACAGTATGATAAAATGGTGTTTAGCGTACACTAATCTTCGTATTCCTGTGAGTGTTTCCTAAAGCATGTGGCACTTAATCGTACGGCAAAAGATAAGTAAAAATCCCTCCGGGGATTACATATTCTGCAGTCGGAATTCCGTCCTCACGACCAACACCGAACAAAATAACCTGCACTGCCAGAACGACCCTGCAGCAGTCAGTGATCAAGAGAGAGACACATCAAGAATAACTTCATTTGCTGGGCAACGTAGAAACTGATATGGAATAATCATCAAACGTTCAACACTATTCTATCCTTTCCTTCAGAAAGATATTGTAGTTGGCGAAAGTTTTCGTCTGTTCATCTTTACGTTTAACTGTGACGGTGCACACAGTGTTGAAAATCTTCGCGTTCTCCCAACAGTGAGAGAAATGATGGTTTAATACCAGCAGAGCAACGGCGTTCGGAGGGGCAGGTGCGCAGACACTCCCGCATACATGTTGAGGGAAGAGGGTTCGTAAGTTCTGCATGCCACTCCAGAGGTCTTGTTCACCCACGCCATACAGTAAAACCAGTTTCCTTTTCCTTTCCCGAGGCTGAGAGAGTGTCTCATGTGAAAGGAAAATCTGATGAAAGAAAATTCCCGGTGAATCAACCTCTCGCGAGACTAAACTCAGGACACTGGTCCCCTTGCATCAACAGCAACCCCCTAAAGGTTGGTGCATAACCCATCTAGGAGTCCTCCAACCACTGGCCTCAGCGCGTCCCCTTCTAACTAACTTAAGCTCAATCAGAGACACACTAGAGGTCGGCTAAGGCCAGACATAACCTAGCAATGGCACAGGACTGATAAAATGTATCGGAAAGATATTCTTTTTTTATTTCTTCCAAAATTTCGTGCTGCCAATTCTTTCCAACGTATGAGCTATTCAAAGGCGAAGAGTGACACCGTCAGAGAGGGTCTGCCACATACTCACACATCTACATGCTTAAATATACATACATATGCATTCATTCACCAAAAAATACGTACATTCTTACGGAGAAACGCATACATTCATGGAACCACACGATCACACGCACACATTCACACACACACACACACACACACACATTGTTCGCAAATTACATTAGACTGAAACTAGAATATACTTTACGAGGTAGTTAGAAATAATAGGGACGGTCTAAAGGAGCGCATCAAAGATAGTACAAGAACTGAGAGAGCTGAGCTACAGTGAAAGGATACCAGCCATCAATTTGTCTACCACTTAAGGGATAAGTGTTAGAGGATATGTGGACACAACCTTCAAGTTTCTAATCCAGTCTGAATGTCTGGAGCCAAGAGTTTTTAAAGAGATGCAAATATGGAACAACAACCGGAGGACAAAATGGTTATAAAGGAAGAAACGTTAAAAAAGATATAACAAGGTACTTTTACAGTATCAAAGTAACAGATGATTAGAATGAGCTATGTGATGAAACTACGAATGCTGACAGTATAAAAAGTTTTAAAAGTTGTATGATAGAGAAAGTTCAAGCGACTGGTAGTACAGCCAGTGTAAAACTCCTCCTCCGCAATGTGTAAATAGCAATTACACACAAACACACACCTTTACACATGAGCCGTCAGTTCCTCTACATTTCCGTCTACTTTGTACAGAAAATGTAGCCATACGGATGGGTGGAGACAAATGAAATATGCTCTATTCGCTAGGGTGCAGCGTAGTCTCTGGAGTCGGCCGGCTGCCGCCGGTACACTGGTCTGGTGGCTTTGCGATGCTCCGCGTTGCATGCGTGGGACAGAAATATGTTTATCGTCGGGTGCGTACCAGTTGCACAGCTTTCTCGGGCTAAAGGTCAGCTTGAACCAGTAATCCCCAGGCTCAGGTGGCGGCAATACGACTCTGGTAAACAGGTGATTCCAAACGAAAATACCGCAAGCAAATCTCATGGGTAAGCCAAGGTGTGTGTGTGAGTGTCTGTGTCCCGTGTGGTTGTGTTTCCCAGTCAGTGGCGGCGGTTTAGGTGATACGGTGTTTGTGGGTTGGCAGGAGGAGGAACACGTGTTGTTGACACCTACTGGTCTGGCCTCACTTCACCAGCTCCTGACTGTTCTGGAGGTCAGGAGCACCAAAGATCAAACGGCCTCAAAAATCGCAGAAGAACTACGGCAATAGTTGTCACATACAGCACCACAACCTGAGGCGCTGCTGCAGAGGTACCAGTAGCAAAAGGAGTGTTGGAAATTACGTTAGAATATATAAAACATTCATAAATATATTCAGGGCTCAGTTAATTCTCATCAGGAGCCGATGCAAGCTGCTGGCAACCTTAACGAAGAAGAGGATGAGAACGAACCAGCAGGTGACCAATGCAACTTCTTGAGCAAGACGGTGCGATCCCTTCCAGCAAGACGTTACGACCCCTCCAGCACGACGGCACGACCCTTGGTCATGACGGCGAAGATTCTTCCCTGATTCATTAAGGTCAGGTGAGAGGCCAGATCCTCACACCCACAATAGTCGTACCGTCGTGACAATGGGTTCGGGTCCTGATCCTCGACTCTCTAGATCCTCAATACTGGCCTTGGCCAAGACACTTCACAACTCTCCAGATATGCCTTAAGGAAATAAAAGACAGACTCGTGGGAATGGAAAGTCTCTCTCTCAGGCAAGTCAAAAACACCGATATCTTTATTTATGTTGGCTGAGATGACACGAGGAAATGAAAGCCATCTCATTAATGCTCTTATAAATATTCATATATATTTATCGACCAGCTTTATAGGGCTGGATGAAAACCTGGGCTGACTGCGAACAGACCAGGATTCGAACCTACTGACTCGTTACTGGCGGCCCGTGACCGCGTCACGGTCAGCAACGCTAACCGTCACGCCATGGAGATCCGTAACCTAGTTTAGTTCACATATGCGATGTTTCCCCTGTGATGGCATATATGTGGGAGTCCAAGAACCTTACGACACTACTACTAATATAACCTTAAAAGACCCGTCACTTCCTGAAGAGGAACCACATCACCTGCCCTTTTCCCGGAGGCCATCATCAAATCCGGGTGCTGGGGCAGACCCTGGCCATCTCCGGTGGCGCTACGCAGCTCACACCCTCACTCACACCTCTAGAAAAACAAACCCACCAAAAGGAAAAAAACACGCCTTACAAAAAAGAGGGAAAGGTGTTCCCGTGGGTAAAAACATGGAGTAGTCATTCGGAGCTCGATCAAGTCAAGTAACCTTTCCGCACGAGTGAGAGATGACGTTGCCGTGACCGCACCTGAGCTGTCAGGGACGGCGGAGGCCCTGGCAGTGACCTCACCCAAGCCGTGAGGGACGGCGGGGGCCCTGGCAGTGACATTTAAGCCGTGAGGGACGGCGCGGCGGGGGCCCTGGCAGTGACCTTATCCGGCCTGGGAGCGGTGGTGGTGGTCGGCCCTGGCCACCGGTGACCCGTCTCGCCCCTCTCGCCCTTTCACTCCGGACCTTTCACCGGGTGTGCACTCTCGCCCGGGGCCGCGACCCACGCCTCGACGTGGCGCGTGTCGGCCCGCGCCCGGGACGGGATTGGAGAGAAGGGGGTTGGGGCAGGCAGGAGGAGATATCGTTCCTCTTGACTGGGAGACTCGACATCATTGTCATTACAATGCATCACTGTGTCTCCTCCTACCCGGGTAGCACTGGGTCACTCGTTGGGTCAGCCGAGGATTAGCTGCCCAGCCAGTTCTGGTCACTTTTAAGGCCAAATCCTCCTCCTCTACCACTTGTCTGGTTAGTCCAGGCTGACCTGACGTGCCGAGAGGCACTGCCTGCAATAAAACCACCACTGTCAGCTTCAGCATCAGTGGTTGTAGCTCTCACGTCAGCACTGTCAGCCCCAAGAACAACACTGTCTTCTCCAACACCAGTATTGGTACAATTCACTCTAGCACTGTCAGCATCGGCACCAACACTGTCAGCTCTAATACCGGCAACGTCACCTCCAACACACCGGTACTCTCTCACTAGCACCGTCAGCTCCAACATACCAGTACTGATAGCTCTCACACCAGCACTGTCAGCGAAACAAAATGGCCCGGGGCATAAATGCATATGATATAACGGTACTAGAGGAGTAAATTAGGAGATTAGACAAAGGGCACATTAAATGATATTTTCTTTCATTCAGTGTATGTATTTCATCATCATTACTGCATCAACCTGTGATGGAAATTGAAAAAAAGTCTACGGACAATTATCTCCATTAATAATGCCAGCTTGTGAAAACGGACGAACGAGTTTTCACTGTTTAAATTGAACATAAGCGAATACCTTCTCTGTCTATCATCACAGTTCTTTTGACGATCATTTTCTTGTTCATCAAACTTATCAAATGAAGATCCTTGCATTTCAGCGGAGTTATGCGGACAACAGACCGGTTGGTATATTGGAGTTACAGACTACCTGCCTAACTCCAGACCTGACCACGGTGTTTAAGGTGCTACTGAAGACACACACCCCTGTTCGTATAACTCCACCGTCCAAGGCCAGGCCATCGCGCCCACGGGTCGTACCCTTGTGCTCCTGGGGTTCATGAATTTCCTCTCTTTACCCTTTGTGAACGGGGAGGTAATATCTTAAATGTGTTGAGTAATGTTTTCCGGTTGTAATATAACTATTACAAACAATATCTCTTGTGATATTTTCTTCTTATTTTGCAATTGTGTTACTGTGTTCTGGGCCATTTCGTCCTGTTTCATTTCGTCCAGTGCCAATAATTCGAATAAAAAACTTATTGGCCTAAGACCAACAGCAACATATCAGCTCCAACACCAACACTGTGTCGGCCTTGTCGCCAACACTCTCACTTGCAACGCCTGCACTCGGAAGTTTCAGGTCCAACGCCACCAGTGCCAGTTCCAACACCAGTAATATTACTTTTAACACCAGCAGTGTCAAGTTCCAACGCCAACATTGGCAGCCCCATCACCCCTCCAGCAACGCCAGCTCCAACGTCAGTGGTCAACAACACTGCCCACCTCCCTGGCGAGCATTTTCGACACCAACTAAAGCATTGCTACTTTCAACATCAGCATCATCACGTCCCTCACCAGCCTTGCAACGCCAACGTGATCACCTACACCTCCACGAAGAACATAAAATGCGAATTCCATTCTCCTTCGGTGGCTCCAACCAGCCATTACGTGTACTGTGGGAGACATGACAATTTCTCTGGGAGCCCTCGGCCGCTACACAGAGAAATCTAAAATTAATTCAGGAGTTTCTCTCTTCAGTGTGGGAGAAGGTTTGGTGGCACTGTATCTCCTCCTTCCTAATCTTTCTCTGATTGGGACACTCATGAGACCTTCGGTGATCCATGTCGCTCTTGTGACCTGACCTACTGTGGTCCTGGGTTACCCAATACACCCGTGGCACTTGTTCCATATGACCCAAGTGATTCCCGGGCTCTCGTGTGACCTCAGAAGTCGTGGGCGCTGGAAGTGGCCACGTACCTTGTGTGGTTCCAGTCACCCAGAACGCCCGTAGCTCATAACACTTAAAACCTCGATTGACTTCAGGTAACCTAAGACTCCCACGGCACTTAACCTGGTGTGGTGTCGGAAACTAGTGCCGCCTGACCACGCCATGGCATTAGGGCCATACAACAATACACAGGACGCCTGCAGCGTACCTTTTCAAAACGCAAGCTTTCCACTCCCTGAAAAAAAAAAAAGAAACTCTTAAACTACCAATTTTCTTCTTTTATTCTGATAATCGATGAGGACTTTTATAACAAGTCTGGAGCCTTCGTCTTAGAAAAGGATATCATGCGACTTCAGACGCTTATGACATTCGATCGCCTTTGACTGCCCCTAGTCACTCACTTAGCAGGTTAGAGGCATGTGACCCTCTGTGGCCACAGTTGACCCACCTACCTACCATCAAAGGAAACCCAGTATGTGACCCAACACTGGAAGCAGAATGATCCAGGCCTTCAGTACAGAAGCATCGTATCAGAAATCATAATCTTCCAGGAGTGGTCGCTGCTCCCAAGGCGGAAGTCACGTTCTGCGATTAAAGAAAATTTCGCGTCACTTTATCATTACGTCCAGCTTCGCAGCGCTGAGAAAATCTTTATAAAAATACTTTTTCCTGGTGTTTTTTTATTGTAAAACTACTCCTCATGCTAAATAATTACATGAGTGTTAATCACTGAGTATTACAGCTTTTACAATTCCACATAATCTCTGATTAATATCAACAAACATTCGTCACTGTAGATAAAACAAAATTTAAGCTACAGAATTTACAATAAATAATTATTCATACAGTTAGTGCGGCTGCACTGAAATTCTCGTGTGTGTCGTGAAGGAACATACGAGTTTATGCAAATGAAATAAGCAAGAAAATTCATACATCGTTTCAGTAGGCAAGGAAAGCGATCTCCTTTTGCACTGTCAATCACAGAGAGCAAGAGAGAGAGAGAGAGGGATGCGCCGTCGAACAAGCGACCGACCGATCCCTCACCGTTCGACGCGCAGCAGCCAAGCAATACGTGTGTGTTTGTGACAGTAAGAGCCAGCGAGAGTCGAAGTGTACTGATCAACAGTCGGGACTCGGGAGGTGCAAGCAGGCGGGCGAGGCTCTGCGGATGTTTGGTCGTCAATATCCGGGCGAGGTGTATGTCTCCCATCAAGTCGACAGTGTGTCTCGGCCATGAGCTTCCTGGCCCGAGTTTCTAATTGTATGGCAGTGGCGGGCGCTTCCTCGGCGGACCGCCGCGAAATCGTGGGAAGGATCATACCGACTCTTACTGACAAAAGTGATAGATGGCGTTGTTTGCCAGAGGGGCAGGAGCCGAGTTAGTATGGCTTGGTATCGCTGCGGTGGTGATGGCATGAACTGTCGTAATACTCATGCAGCGCTCGCACAACTTATTTATGCGAGGGCGATGGAATCTGCAATAGCAATAAGTTGCAAAAATTTTGAGTAAGACGCTTTCTGTCCTAAGCCTTCAACCCTTCTAAGACGTAATGTATGGTTCCCCGGAGCCATCAACACCAACCCTCACCAATCACCTCACACACACACACACACACACACACACATACTTGCTTTCTAGGACGCAGTGATTTTCCATCCCTCATAAAGCTGTTTGGACACCATCCTGTCCCAGCACATGCCCTTGCTCAGGCTCGCTAGGGTGTGTGTGGATTTCTCTCTCATCCCTTGCTGCTACTTAAAACGTATGAACCACGTGCTCAACTCCCAACCCGAATATAACGTGTGGATCCCCTATCCCCCCAGCAATGTAAGGATTCCCCCTTGACAGGATCTCAGGGGCTCTGTTCCACGGAGGGGAAGTGTGGACTCCAAACCATAAAACGATGCGTGGAACCTCCTCCTTGAAAAGGAATTTTGGATTCTCTGCCCTCAGAGGGACACAACAAAACTCCATATTGGGGGTTTTCATGTGAACCTTAACTCATATGTACGTGTAAGAGTTTCTCTCTCCCTCCCCCTACTCCAACCTCCTTCTCTTTCTCTCTCTAATAAGTATAAGTAAACCCCCTTCCTTGCTTTCTCAAGGACGGGTGCACAAGAGGAAGAAAGAGAACTTGAGGCGAGGCCTCGACAGTTCTGTTGGGTCACGTGCAAGGAACCCCATAAACACATCGGTGTGACCATGCTTGACAACAACAAACTCTGGTTTGTGTACATCTCTCCGGACCATCTGGCTTGGTGTTTAGAGAGCAGGCGTCGTTCCTAGCAACTCGGCCTCTTAAGTGACTGTGACGACACACGTTACCACTAACGAAAGAAAAAGTTATTGGTAACGGCAGTCGACTGTATTCTGTTGTCACACGCACTAAGTGTCTACCAGTTCTGGTGATCTGGTTATCTTGATTACCTTCACAGCGCTGGCTTGTGTACCGTAACATCATTGTAATTACATTTAGTAAAGGGTAGTACGTGACGACGAGCTGCAAGGTCTGGAGCTGTAAGCAGCGTCACCAGCAAAGCGTCCTTATGGTCGTGTTTGTAGCATCAGAATGTTACTTTCTCTTTATATATATTTTTTTCTATCCACCATCACTTTCTGGACCATTACTAGCTATGATGACGAGGCGGAATAATCACTAACCAAGGCTACCCCAGACACTCTACTTGGTGACATTTAATGCAACACAAGATGAAGCAACCGTTTGTTAGAACCTCACGTTATACTGACGTGTAAGGAATCACCCACTCAACCTAAACAAGTGAGCGAAGTGCTCGAAATGGTGAGTGTGTGTGTGTGTGTGTGTGTGTGTGTGTGATTCAGCGAGATTATGTGAGAAAGTAAGACAGATATAGAGACGGATACTGAGGGGAGTGGTCAAAAACGTACACTACATGAAAGCAAATATGTACAAGTATGGACCGGGAATCAAGCACGTAGGAAAATATGAAAAAAAAAGAACTAGAGGACAAGAAGTTGGGGGTTATAGATCTGACTTGATCTTATGGTATCTTGTAAAGCGCTGGAACCTATTGGGGATTATTTGCAGCCGTTACTCATTCTGATTAACAAAAATTAAGTTAATTTAGCAATGATACACAGTCATTTAACAAAAGTATCGTTTCGTCATATGAGGGGAAAGCTAACCTGATGTTTTGTATGTTTACAGGGCGGTGCAGAGCAGCTGGCAGCCACACTGCTGGTGAGTACCAGAGCAAGTGATAGAGTATAACAATAGATGACGATGGTATAACTGACATAGCTTGTCACAACACAGCCGATGATACAGTACTACACAATAGACAACACTAGCAGAACTGATATAACTTGACACATCCGAGCCAGTGATACAGTAATGCAGAACAGACGACACTGGTACACCTAACAAAACTTGTCACAATAGACGCAGTAATACAATTCGGCAGGACAAACACCACGCGCAAACTAATATTGACACGACGCGTCATCGGCAGAAACGGACCCGTGTCAGGCGCACGCCAAACCAATCTACCAACAATGTCAATCAACAAAACAGACTCATGTATAGCATTACGTCTTCCCTTCACAACATTGTAACTAGATGAGAATGGACCTTAAGACAATCAGTTCCTTCACAAGGTAGTAAGGTAACGATGAGACATGAGTTGCTAATCAAGATTCTTATTTCTCAATGCTTCGACAGTCGTCATCCTAAGGAGAATATGTTCTCAGAAAGACAACTGTCAGAACGATGGGAATTAAATCCTGATTAGCAGCTCGTGTCTCAGTACCAACTTACTACCTATCAGTAAGAATGAACATTTACTTCCTTCACAAGAGATCCTGAACTATGAATGGTTCCATACCGCAGTAAAACCCAGGATAGCATTTTAAAACACTTTTATTGAGTATACTTACTTCCCATGGCCACAACAAGCACTCTTCTTTATTGCAAACAGGTTTACTATGGTTTAACTAACTTTAGTACATACCTCTACATTTTCTAACTCCCTTATGCTGGATATATCAAAATAATTTCCATATAAAAAAATCCATATGAATTAGTATGTAATAACACAAACACTAATAAAAGAATATCAAACTCTACATTAAAGGTAATAGCTGAGTATCACTCTGAAGCTAATGAATAATTTCTTTACCTTATCTTTATTCTTTCATTAAACTAACTCTACGTTTTAATCATATATTTCTATCTATGTTGTGTTATAATCTTACTATGCAGAGGGTTCAGGTCTCTCCATATTTACTGGTGACTGCTGAACTTTCGAGGTGTGGCGACTGATTCTCCCAGAATGGCAGAAAGTTTACTTTCAGTGTACATATACACTCAGTTTTGTGAAAAGCGTAAATTTCTGTCCAGTCAAAAGAAAATTATGATCAACTAGTCATCAGTAGAATGAAATTATGTGCCTAGTTAAAGAGAGAAGACTTCTAGGTCATATATATATATATATATATATATATATATATATATATATATATATATATATATATGAGGGAAACAACAATCAATATTTCCACAAATTTCTTCGTATTCATCACGTAACATGTAGTTGATACATATCTGTTAATAAGATAAAGATATGAAGTGCAAATTGATCTAAAAAGAAATCGGTAATTCCTAACTTCAATAAACCGCCACTTTCAATAAACCGCAGTGTATATAAACCATCAAAAAATATCATAAAACAATATCGAGTCACCCGGCCAACATCGCACTTAAGAGATGCTCGATCAAGGCAGGGAACATACGCCCTAAAAAGCCCTTGAGTATGACGGCATGACCTTAATGTGTGATGTCCAGGCCTTTGACCAAAACCTCAAGAGCTAGATCAAAGGTCAAGCCATCCAAACCAAGGGTCGCGCCATCGTCACCACGGAAATAAAATATTAACGTGATACGTCTTTTGTAAACTAACGTAAAATCAAAATCAGTCGAAAAGTCCGGCAATAAAAAGTGTATGCGTAAGTAACAGTACAAAACAGTACAAACACTAAGACGGGAGGACTGCAGGCCATCAGTGTAATATACACACGGGAAATGTGTGCTGAGTGAGGTGCACGCGAGGAGGAGAGACGCGAGTGAAAGTAACGTGTGTTTGACTGGTCATCCCGGAGGCGGAGCTGCATGCCTAGCCCTCACTCCCACAACCCACCCTAACCCTCATCAGCACCTGCAGCAGCAGGCCAGTAGGTCCTTCCTCCCTGGAGTACATGGAAAGGACACTTAATCAACATAAGACCTGATGGTCTATGACGACGTTATCCAAGCTGCAGGACAGACAGTAACTGTAGTAAAGCTAATATCTCCTCCCCACGCAGCACTCTCTCCGGCAAATCAACCGACAGGAAAATAGCTATGAAGGAGCAACACGTAGTACGCTGAGTACATACTTTTAAGGAAACTGTTTAAGTGGGAATGATATTAACACATTCTGCTCAAACTTCAGCCGCCGGATATTCTTACAAGGCTCAAAAATGAAAAGAAAAAAAAAAGCTGAAATATGGTCATATTATATTGTCCTTGAACGGGCTTATTCAGTGACAAATTTCATCAAGCTATCACTTAGATGTATGAAAAGTTTTCACCTCGATAACTCCAGGAAGTGGTTTATTCCCATGTTCAACTCCACTGCTTAAAAAAAAATTACTCCCACGTTTGTATTATATCTGCACATCAACTTCATAGCTATTTCTGGTCACCGTATCTCTAACGCAAAAAATCTGTCGTGTTTTATCGAAATCATTGTTAAACATTTTCATTACCATTAAAAAACTCTTGGTGTTAAGTGAAAGTAATACGTTTCCGTATATATATACACCACGCATAACTAGCTACATAATCTTTCTCAGTAGGAAACTATACCACTATAATTTTGAGATATCAGATAAAGCAATCTTTTTTCTTTTCCATTTCTTTTTCAAGGTTCAGCGAAGCATATCAAACCTCCAGTTTTTTTTTCTTATCTCAAAACACGTTCTTTGGCACGTTAAATGTTATTGCTTGGAAAGCGTAATGTTTTTTTCACGTTCATTTCCATTTCTGAACAAAAGAAAGCTGTCTGGAATCCGTCAGGCCGAGGTCACTGTCACCCTTAACCTAATTTTGATTACAAGGTATTTCCTGTTTGTTCCCAGCATACTCGTTCATCAGTCTGCAAAGGTGTGATATTCAGTCGTTTTCTTAAGTCCTGTCACGAGCAAAGTGTACACAGGACATAATTTCGTTACCCCCTGCGTTTGTCTGTGTTTACCTGTGGACATATTTTTGTTAGCACCACCACTCAAGAAATTTGCCCTTTATACCACTGGTAACCCACGGTTCTTATCGTCGGGTTCGGAAAGAAAAAGAACAAAAAATGTACACATTTAACAAAGTTATTTAGAATACTTAGGCTTACGGGTCTCAACTCCAAACAACCATATTAATCAGAAAAGCATTGCAACTCTGGAAATATAGAGATGAACCTCTAAAATCAATAGAAGGTAAGGGAAATAAATAAACGTGTCATGAAAAAAAAAAGATGGCTTGCTTCATCAAGAGCGTGGTTTGTTGGGATGAGAGTAGTGTCCATGTGTCTTAGGGGCAGAGATGATTGTTTAATCCCTTGAATACGACGGTACAATCCTTAGGTATATTGGCCTTGCCATCGACCTAACCCTTAAGGGTCAAATGAAAGCCAGGCTATCAAATCTACATGCGGTATTGTTATGCTCAAGGGTTGTGCCATCGTGTTCAAGGGTCAGACACACACCAAAGCTTGGTCAACACCAACAATGATAACCTACATTTTCTGCTTTCAGGTCAATGCGGCTCCCGGCGGCAATATCGTAGCATGGTAAGTACCGCGGGACGGAGGACAGTTGGTGGCTGGCTGTTGCTAAAGTTAAGAGGGAAGGAACTAGGTGAACTTTACTGCACATGTATGAAAGTTACCCAGTACATCTTGTCTAAGTGTGTATTATTATGGTAAAGGCACGCCTTTCACCAATTTGTAATGTTACAGCCATAGGCCCCCTCCCCTCCTATCACGGAATGATAACGTGCCATGCCTGGAACAAATAGGATGACCTAATGCTGTGTTAATGGTATCCCTGACACAAACTTCCTTGGTTCTGTATTAACATCATCCTAACAACGGTGCTGGTAGGTGTAAATAGTTTGTTAAGTCAGGATTCAGGTGTTTCTTAACAGTCAGAATCTGTAATTTCAAGATCATATCTTTAAAATGTGTTCTTTGAACTGGTGTCTAAGCAAACGGCCTACATGGTGGTGGTTGGGAGTCACTGAAAAGAGCAAAAATCGAACATGGCGAAGGATTAGAGGGTGAAAAAGCAGTTTTGGGCAGCCAAGAGCTGGTTTTGAACTAAATACTGATGTCTTGGGTATGTTTTCAATAACACACTGGCAAAAGTGGATGTTAATTAATAATGACACAGTACACGTGAAGCCCATGTAGTGTGAGGTGTTTGCGTCACACTGCTCTCTGCAAGTCTTTAGGGGACACTGACGGTGGTAATGTCATCGTTTATGTGGATCCTCTTTGATCTAAGTCACTCTAAGTGACTGAGGTAGGAAGAATAAACCACAGACCACCAATAGCACTCGGGAAGTGGTAATCACTTCTACGCGTCGGCTTCCACGTGAAAAAATCACGTTTACCACATACTCAGTATTTGTAAATTGTTACTTGCATGTGGACCTGGTAAAATACATGCACTTCCTAATGTTGATGCATAAATATCATGTAGGGACGAGGGGTATGTTCCTTCAAGTTATCCAATTATCAAGATCTTTGGTCTAGAATTTTGGTTTCATGCAGTCCTTTTTCCGTTTCATTTACTGTCATGCACCAGTCACAAGGCAGATTTTCTCTTACTTTGCTTCATTATTATGTAATATTTCTAGTAATTATGTAACGTTTGTGTTCATTTTACTAGTGATGTTTGTTGTAATGACATTACGATCCGTGAAGTGCGTTTTCTACACAGGCTCATCCAAGTCTGGCACTTCTGGTCTTTGTTTTGTATACATAAGTTCTGATGTAAAACGGAACTACGTACACAAAACGTCTTTTGTAAAACTAAAGTGCATCAATATCAAAACATATTTAGTACCAAAGTTATTATACACATCGAATTTTTTGATGCACTTACATACTGAAAGCTAGACAAAATACCAGAAGTACTTGACATGTATGACATAATTAATCGTATGGCAAACTCTCCTCACAGAAGGGCCGGTTGGCGGCCATGTTCCACTATGTGGCGGTCGCAATACTTCTGTTGGCATCTTCAGCGCTCGCAGACCGTCTTCAACAAACACTATCCAGCTTCCCCACACACCACCTGCTGCCATCTCTTAGTCAAGACTCAACCTTCGTAATCAATCGGGATCCAATTCGAGATCCGCATCTGACTCCTGTCTCTACACACGTGACATCCTTGTATGACTTGAGTAAAACTACTTTACACAGTCTCACCCCCACTCGAGTCCTTGATCCGTCCCCAAGTAAAGACCCAGGGCTAACCAATTTCTCCCCAAATCATGATTTGGTGGGAGATATTGCTCCATCATATAAACTTAAGTCATCGTCGTTTACTTCACTCAATCATGAACTAAATCCATTAAATTCCCATGACAAAGCCTCAGCCAGTGACAATATCAAACAGGCCATACCAACAGAAGTACTAGTCCCATCAAAGCCTGATGACCTAAGTCATGGCCTCATTTCATCCTCTTCTTCCTCTAATCATAACAACATCCATTCACCTACACTTCCATTCATTCCCTCTCCACTCGATCCCTTGCTTTACAACAACAGTGAAATCACCTTACCCAACAAAAATGCTCTGCCTTCCCCGCAAAACACGACGATCGGCATCACAGTCTCTACCGAGTCGAGTGGTTCCAACAGCAACGCCACCATAACGCAAGAAGAGTTCAACAGTATCTTAACTCGGTAAGTCTTTCTTTCAGAGAAACATATGTTCTGCTGACACTCTGCAACCTCGTCACAGCTTCAGTTACCGTATTGCTATGAAAAATTATAATGTTCAGTGAAATTTTCTGATTTCTCTAAAATTATAAAAGTCCGTATAGTAGGTTAATCTTCTTTGTTATATTCTTTGTTATATTGTTGGTGACAGCGTTTATTAATTACCTTGAGCTATCTTAAGTGATACTAGTTACATGCTCTTACCTTTGCTCTCTTGTACAGTTTCACAACGATCACATTTATACAAGGGCATTATTCTCCTTCTCACTTCCACTACATATTATGTGTAAAAGGATGGGACTTTAATCCCAGTCCATGTGAACCAAAGACTACGTAAGACCTTTCCCGCATATTCTGTTTTTTCGCTTGACATATAAGCCTCAGACAAACTTCTTGGACCCAAACATCCAAATTTCTGATAGTGCTCTTAAGACCAACCTCTCTTCCTTTTTTTCCCTCTAAAATTTCTCTTGCTTTCTTTGAAAATATTTCTCAATATTTGGACTATTAGCATTATACTAACAACAAACTCATTATCACTGAAATAGCAAGTCTTTTCTGTTCATGTTGCGAATATATATATATATGTATGACATACGAGCTAGTCAGGCAATACATAGGGTTTACCCATCACTGCCTACGTACTGCTCCCACATCTACTGGGGGGAAAGCCTTTCCCACAATCTTTCTTTCCAACATGGTTTTAAGAAATTTACCTCTACAATTCATCTTCTCTAAGTTCTCAACTTGAACCCTTTTCCTTCATTACAATGTTGCTTTTCTCTCTTTTATAGATATCACTTTGGCGTCTTCTCTCAAGGGCAGGTTACTTGTGTGCATCCTCCCCTGCCTAAATCATTCAGGCCCTGACATGAGCATGATCATCGACATCTCGCGAGTTGGTCAATGTCCGCTCCTCTCCCTCCACACCTAGACACGAAATCTTTACATCCTTTTCTTTTTCCCTAACTCCTAAAAAGTATCTTTCATTAAGACAAATGTATCTACTCTTGAATACTGTAAACCATTTTTTTTTTCCATCACTCCTAACCCTAATATAAGGACAACTATGTCTGTGATATGTGCCTTTCTAGTAAAGAAGTATTAGAAAATGTGTTATTTATTATGCATTAGTATAAATGCAGATGGTGATGAAATTCAAAAACTCTAGGTTTAGCTTGGACGCTCTGCAAGCAACTCAGATAGCCGAGCGACTTGGCCTGGCGGGGACTGGAGCAGCTGAACTGGAGCAAGAACTCACACTAGGAGGAGACCTACAGGGCCCAGGAGGACCTAATGACAGACCTCAAGCGTTACCTTTGGGCCGCATTGTTCGCACAACACCTCGAAGGAGAGAAGCGTCAAGTGCGTTATTGATAAGTACTTTTCACTGATTTCACCAAAATATTTCAAATCTCCCTCTAGTACATTGCTGGAATGTAATATGTGCACAATACTTTGTAACTATGAGAACGATTGAATACCAAAATTATATAGGCAAAAAACACTAACATCAATATCGTCGTCTCTTCAGTTCTCTCACAAGCAACCAGACGACTGTTTTTGGGTGATCCATCTCTGTGCTACACGGGAACCTGTGAGTTCTTCCTCATGTGTTGGCTGGGCGGAGGCCTGATTGATGGTGGCTGTGGAGGATTTCTCTTTGCCTGTTGTACTCGGCCTAATCAGAGAGGCCAACGAGGTCCAGAATCTTTCAGAGAAGACAGCGCTGGTATCATCCCAGTAGACTACGGCCCCATCAGGAATGATGAAGGTGGGTGGAGATGAAATCTCTGGTAATTTTTTAGATCCTGATGAGATCACTTCTAAATGACTTCCCATCATCCTGAACAAGCAATTACACACATGGAAACACTGCAAAGCTCAACGGGTGCAGCGAGATTTTACAATTTAAACTGAAATATTCCTCCAATCATTTTTCCTATGCATTCTTCTCAGGTTAGCAGAATGAATGGTCAGTAGGAACATTTCATTTTATTTGTTGATAATATGTTACATTATGTGTTTACCACTTCCTCATATACTTTAATTGCATGTGATATTTGCCTGAACGGCCTATAGCGCTTCGACATCCTAATAATCAGTTGGCCTGGTTGAATTATATGATATACAATAATGAACAAAATTGAATTCAAGAAATCAGTTCCTTCTTTTTCTGTAAACTGTTCACCAAACACCTAACTACAGCTTCGTAATCGGTTATGTACCTGGAGTCAATTCCAACTGTGGGTACAGGACGACCCCTATCAAAGCTTACATGTCAAGACCTATGCAAGTCATCGATATCATGGATATAAACCATATGTATGTTCACATAGAGGTTTAAAAAAATCAAAAGGGCAAATCTCTATAGAAAGTACCTAATTAATAAGATACATTTTCTATAATCTACCAATTTTTAAATTTTAGCCTTCCTAAAAAACAATATTTAGTGACAGCTAATATAGAGGACAAATTGGTAAAGATAAGAAAACAATTTAGTGCTCGAGATATTGATTATCATTGGCAATAAAATCCCTACTCTTGAATGCAGTTTATAAAATTTCCTAATCATGCACTCCCATTTATTTGCTTAACTACAGACCTCACCTTTTGCTAACAGCATCATAACTGTGTGATCCTCCAAGAATATTATCCCTAACCTCATATTTCCTCCAGCATTATATACAAATAACCAATCATTTCTATCTCTAGCAGCTGTCATATACAGTTTCAATGAATTCTAAATCCCCTCAATGTACACTATCATGTAGACCTTTTTTTTTTAATATTTGATCTGTCTAAATATAAGGCAATAAATGACATCAACAGATTAAGTAGTACCCTCTTATTTATGATAAAGTGTAATTAGTAGTATGTTTGAACAGATATTGACTTCACAGTTCTTTGTCATAGAACCTAGTTTTCCAATCAAGTTTAGTTCTACACTTTTACTATAGGATTACTCTATTTATACTTATATTGAGTAATGATTGTCTTCAATACTATATAGAAAAGCTAATAAAATATAAGCAGCTAGAATGATTCATTCATTTACTTGCAAGGCATTACCAGATTCTGCCCACTTTTGGTTAGCCACAAGGAAGAAGTCACTTCGGCGAGGCTTATCATTAGTTTACAACCTCAGTGATGAACTTTTCACTCCGAAGGAGTCCATCCTTTCCCTTCTACTAATTGAAGTGCAGCCTTGAAGCACCCATGAAAAAGGGGTCCTTGTGTTATATAACAACAACAACAACAATGATAATCATCATAATAATAATAATATTAATGACAATAGAGAATGGATGCGAGTTAATGTGGCCTTTCTTAGTTTGTTCCTGGTGTTATCTTGCTAATGTGGGAAACGGCGATCAAGTCTGGGAAAGAATATATATTTAATAATAATTCACCTGTAAATTCTGATCTCTGTATCTACATACAATATTGCAGGCTGTGGTCTGAGCGCCAGCAGTCGTCTCACTGCCCAGCGGAGGATTGTTGGTGGTACAGAAGCTGGATTTGGTTCCTTCCCTTGGCAGGTCAGACGCAACTCCCTTCTTTCATATGTCATATATAAAGGTCATTAGTCATTTCAAACTACTTTCAGGCTTATTTATTGGATATTTTATTGTTTTCTCTTTTGCAGATACAATATGATGTAGAAATATCTTTACCTCTTTTGATATGATCATGAATCTTATACATATCATACTGGTCCTCTAAGAAAATTAAAGCTTAACAAAAAGTCCAACAAAATAAAAAGAGGAAGTTAAACAAACTAGCCTGTACTTGGCAGTCTTTAATGATTGTTAATGGTCAATATACAATACCTACCACAATTCCTTGCACCCTACTAAGCTAGTTTGCCTACTGCTAAAAGGGGTTGCAGTGAGCAGTAGACTGGGTCAAATGACTGCTAACAATCATTAACAACCTAAATAGGTGATATTCTACTTTCTTTGTCTCAAAATACCAACTTTCCATCATAATTTTTGTTCAGCTTTTCCATCTTAAATACAAGTAAAATATCGAAAAGCCATATTTCTGAAATTCCTAGATTCCTAATGTCCATGATCTAGCACTTTTGATTACCATCATTTTAGAGGAGGAGTTTCCAGTCAGTGATCTCAGCAAATCTTTATAAATGTTATATATATATATAAATATATATATTGTATAATCATATACAGATTATCAAACAAATAATATTGAAACATGCATAGGTTCTACAAACCAATCTGTTATGGTTGATATGTTTCAGACCACAATCTATGCCTTGTGCTTTCCTAAAATCTGTAAAATTCTAAAATCCAAACATTCTTTGGTTTCATGTATTATGGATTTTCGATATTCTACCTATAAATATTTTTGTCAGGGCTGCAGTTACCATATGGAGACATTCAAAAATTTTTTATAATGAAAATATGTAAGCTTTATAATACACTTTTAGCAGTATGCCTGACTAAACTTGAAAGCTATATTTAAATATATGTTTAAAGAAAAATCTGTCCCCTAATCTTTCCTTCTGCTTTTTTCCTGCTGAACTTTATTAGCTAGGTTTTCTGTTTTATCATCTTTAATATCTAGGCTTTCTGTTTTATTAGCTACTTTTCATATTAACTGGCAATGAATTCAAACTCTCTAGTTAGTCACAGCTTTATTCTTCCATCTGGTATGTGGTACTGTGAACTACATCTGCCTCAATGTTCTCCTGTTGCTGCATTTTATGTGAATACTCAGTCATTTCAATTTGCTCAATAGCCTTCTCTATGTTTCCTCTAATGTAATCTTTTCAAAATTTACATATTAAGCATGCAATCATTTTCTCATATGTTTTTTCAGCTGTTTACCTTATTGGAAAAGTGTGGGTGCCAAGGGAATTCTGTTATTATCATAGTTTAGTATCACTGTGGCTGTGCAAAAGTATCCTTTAATGGGAACTTGTAGAAGGCTCTTGTTGATGATTTGGAGTATCATAAATTACACACAATATTGAAACTGATTTTACTCTCATATGCATAATAGAGATTTGAGCATAAGGTCAAAAGTTAGTTTCCAAGACGAGAAATAAGATTATATTTTCAATGACATGCAATCTACTGAGTAAATCAACAAAACTAATTAGGGATTCAGGTTGGGACTCATTAGTCACAACTCTTAAGCTTTCACATTCACTTTTCCAGGGTCTCTGTTAAAAAGAAATAAAGTTTCCACCAAATTTTCTGTTAAGGCTACTGTATCTAACATCTTTTTTAAATAAAATCAAAGATGGATTATCTTTACTTGCACTGTCAAGTAACAAAAAATAGTTACATTTTATACTGATGGTTGTAACTGTTTGCAAATTTTTTTCATATCTTTAGGACCCTCTCAAATTTAATCCAGGGAAATAATACAGTAGCTTTTTGAGTGTCAGCTCTTTAGTTTTCATATTCACCTTTCCATGGTTTATGTTAAAAAAAAAAATCATCCAGTATTCTGTTAAGGTTACTTTATCTATCAGCTTGTTAAAGTAAAATCAAAGATGGCTTATTTTTACTAGCATTGTCAACTAACAAAAAAAATAATCAAATTTATACTGATGAATGTAATTGTTAGCAAAATTCTTTGTATATCTTCAGAGGCCTTTCAAATTTTATCCAAGTAGTTTTTTGAGTGTCCTAGTTTATGACAATCAATGCAAAATAATAATTAGTGGCTTACTCATGGGTAAATTATCCATGCCTGTTAACTTAATTATTTTATGCTCACTCTTCATGCCGTAGTAATTGACTGAAATGAGTTTGAAAAACTTTCTTATATTTCTATTCATATCAAATTTTACTGTGCAACTATATTCTGAGAAGTTAAAAGCTCCCTAAAAACAAGAGGTTTCCTTTTTTTCCCCTAAGCTTTGAACAGATGCCTCAGTCCACTAAAAGTGGCTCCTGAATACACCAAACTATCCCAAAAGATGAAACAGAATATTGAAAGGTTGACAGCCCAAAGTAATAGGTTCCACAATTATTGCTCATGTGTGTTCAGTTAGGTCAGTCTGCCACCTCACCACTTTGTTACTTGGCATATGTTCTGTTACAAGACAAGAAACAGATGGGACATGTAAAAGGACTTTCTGATAAAAATGTGTAATAAATGACTGGGTGAATGAGAGAAATATGAGGATAGATTTGGTAAGACTGGGATCTAGAGAGTGAAAAAAAAGTTGTCAGGACAAAGTGTAAAACAAAGAAAGTTATTATGCAAGGATTAATTTTTATGTAGTTTACATATACGGAAACTAAATGCCAAAGAGATGATGAACAGTTTGTTTTAGAGAATAATAACATAAAGGAGAGGAGATAAAAATGAAAGATATATGGAAGGGCACCTTGAGTAAGTATGTCGCCAACAACAGTGCAAACACAAAGGAGTTATTTAAATTGTGCAGGGATAGGCTTGCAAAGGGGCAATTCTACAAAAACAAGCCAACTAATATGTGGTACATGGAAAGTTGGTTAAAAAGACATGTATTAACAAAAAGATAAACCAGACTGGTAGATGGAGTTTTTTACTGTAATAAAGGTTGGTTGGGTAACAAGATCAGACTAGACAAAGCAATGCTTGGGCTGGCTATATTTACTTTACTTTGAATCATCAAATATTTAGCATAGATTTTAATGCATTAACAGAGTACCACACATAATTCATGTAGATCATCAGGTCCAGCAAACTTGAAATAGAGATAGAATAAGCTTTTGCAGTGTAAAAACTTAACAAGATTCAACTTCATGTATAAAATGATTCCCAGTAGTTAAACACTCTGTGGACTCTGGAAAATCGACAGGATGGCAAAACACCAGACTGACTTGACTGGCCATGCACATAGAATCACAGTGGAATGTGTATATTGAGTTGACAAGCCTTTTAGTATTATATTTTACCTTTTTTTTTTCTTTCCCTAGCTGCTTTAGCAGACTCACAGACATCTTTTCAAAGACAGACAAAAATCAAGTGGAGAAAAAATGAAAACTGATACTAGTGGGCCCATCATATCGTCAATGAAGATTGAAAACTGAGATTAGTAGAACCCTTAAGTTGAGCAATAAAAACTATTATCACTGAGGTTCTGCCAATAATTTAATTTGCTATTGAAAAATGTTGACCAGGCATGCATATATGATACTGTAATGCTGTTATATGTATTTGGATAAATCTCAAATTAATATGATTAAGTAATCTCCTCTAACTTACAAAATTAGGCATAAATAGTGCAGCTGATGTTGTATTATAGGTACCGCAGAATCTCATCTGTATATTAAAACAAACTGCAAGACCTTACAATTCCTGGTTCAGGTACTAGAATCTATCTGTTTTAAATATAGTAACATATTTATGCTTTGGTTTTGGCTTTGGTAGTAAAGTTATGTCACTGAGGTAGGTCCTTCAAGAAAATTTCTACTTTTCAAAGTCGACAGAAGCATCTGATTATACAGTGACTTGTAAGCTATTCATCACTATTCTCCTTTGAAAAATTAAATATACATTGTACATGACTGTTTTCAACATGGGAGTTACCTATAAATTCGATGCTTTTTTTATAAGCCATACAGCATCACTCCTAAGAAAATCTTACAGAGCAGTGGACAGGGTAACGTGTAACAGATTGAAGCTCTCAAGAAAAGATGTGATTCACAGTGGATGCAGCAAGACATGACACCTCCTGACAATTGGTACAGTAATTAAGACAAGACAGCTGACTGATCATACAAAATACATAATTTATTGGCAGACAGGGCAGAACAAGATACCTGCAGTATGATACTGGTCAGGACATACCTCTACAGAAGGGACATGAAGCAGAATAGGGGATCCCCTGACAGATGGTGGAAAAATTATACAGGACCTGACCAACTGAGCAGGAAACGACAGGGTGGCACACAAGTTGGCCTTGAAGGATTTTGTGTTACAGGGTATTTCATATTATATGTAGCTCAATTTTGTAAGTTGACTTTTCAGACCTTGTCAATAATGTACTACTTCCTTTTATTATGTTTAAACAGAGGCCATATAGAGGATCAGGAAGTCCATATCTTGATAAATAAACAAGCAATCCTTTTATGAGATCATCCCATATCTTAAAACTTTGTTAAAAGATGTGATCATAATGGGAGCTGCTTTTTTAATAGCAGGTTAAAAGTATGAGACTTTGAAGGACTATATTCACTGATAGAGAAAGAAGACAAGATTAGGACTTCCTATGCTTACTGCTTTAATAATAACTATTTCACAGTACTAAATGAACATTGCATGAATTAAGTGCTAAATGCTTTTAAAGTCTAATCTTTACACATTTCAAAAACTTTTTCAAGGTAACAGTGTTGAGCAATGTAATAAAAAGTTAGAAGAATTCTTGTTTCCACAGTTTAGAGTATCTAGAAGTTTGTAATTTTCCATATATGTATAACAAGTAATGCATTATGACGCTGAGGTCTAACAGTTTATTAGAATTACTTTCTGCATTTATATCAGTTACAAGCAGTAAGAATCCTCTTGAAAAATTAGAGTAATACAAAATAAAGGATTGTGTAGGGAAAACTTGCACTAGTAAGCATAATAAGCAATTCTTTTCTCTCTCATGACAACTACAATATGCTTGGCACTGGCCATATACAAACTTAAATTACTTCATTATGAATGAAATGAAAGTGGAAGGAATTGTACAAATAGACTAATGGTCAGGAAATTACTTCATTATGAGTGAAATGAAAGTGGCAGAAATCATGCAAATAGCCTCATGGTCAGGTAGTTTTCATTATTCATTTTGTGCCCCTCCCTCCCCTACCTTGACCTCACATGACCTTTAGGCATACATCCGGATTGGTTCAAGTCGGTGTGGAGGATCGCTCATCAATCAATACCATGTGGTCACTGCAGGTCATTGTGTTGCCAGGTAAATATTAAGCTATATGCATTAATAATTCCTTCCCTAAATCTGTATTTCATGATCTACATAACTTTTCTCATCTCAAAGCAGGCTTTCTACCAAAATTCATGTAAGACTGTATGAACAAATCTTTAAAGTTTGAGCTGCATCTGTGATGTACTACTTTTGTAGTTTTATTTTTTGTGTATTGTAATGAGCAAAAAAGTCCTGTCTACTTTGTACTATGAGGCTATACAATAGTATACACTTAAATTTTATTTTCATAAGAAAAACAATAATGATTGCATAAAAGTAATTTTTGTGTCATCATCTGTAACATTTGATTCTAATAAAACCCTAATTGCTTACAGGGCACGCCCACACCAGATTCGGGTGACACTAGGTGATTATGTTCTCAACTCTGAACGGGAGCCTCTTTCTCCACTTATCTATGGTGCAACTGACATCAAGGTAGATTCTTACACTGAATGACTGGAATATTACACAGAGAGTTTGTTAAGAAAGCATCTTTCGGACTTCTGTTCATTCTTGGGAATGGCCTACAGTTTTTGAAACATTACATATGAAAGGTTATAGGGAAGTACTGTACATCAGTATTAACTTTAGATCTCCCTCAGTGTTAACCATAATGAGTATATCCCGGTTGGAATTTTTTTTTTTGAAGAGTTAAGCTCATCAGGAATTGTGCATATAAAAAGATGCAATTAAAAAAACTATCGTGAAATGATATTACTAAGCAACAAATAGAATTATTTGCATAAATATGAACTTGGAAAAAAAGCTAATGCTTATGTGCTTGGATATAATCTAAAGCTACCCCATCCATAGGTGCCTGCCTGCAATGGGGGTGAGGAAGGACACTCCCCCCGCCACTTTTGAAAATGACAAAATAGCACATGCATAGCTGCAAAACCAACAAATCTTTATGAAAAATATCCAAAGTGTTAAACCCATCAAATCCGACTATGGGGAACTTTCCACATTCCATTCCTCTTGCATCGTACTTAAGACTCATTCCAGATTTGAGGGTACCCCAGGTACCGAATTTATTCATATAACTCTGTTTGCTGAATTAGACAAGGGTTTAAGTTGAATGACAAAACTCATACTTCAAGGATTTTAAATAAATTACAGCTTTAGGGGATAATTTTGAGATAAAGCCTTAATTCCTAAATTTTTACTGTATCTCTAATGATGAAACATATCTTTCAGTAATCTGAGAATTTCTTATATTCTTCGGGAAATGTATCATACTTTACAATGCATGATCTTCAAACTGTTCAATATGTCTTATGGTTTTGTTAAAGTTCTTTATATTTCTTTGATATTATTGAAAATAGGTAATGCAAGAACTAATGAGAAAAGCATTGTCCCTTTCATAAAACTTTAGCAGAATTCTTAAAAATATAACATATCAATATTCTAAGGTCGATAATTCTAACTGAATGCCTTCCAGGTCCATCCAAAGTTCAGGTTCACACCACAGGCTGACAGGTTTGATGTAGCAGTTATTACTCTGGATGCTCCAGTGCGATACCAGCCTCATGTACAGCCCATCTGTTTACCAGAGAAAGGAACAGACTGGCTAGGAAGCTATGCCTGGGCTGCAGGATGGGGTGCTTTACAATCTGGTATGATTTTTCTCATTTAGTTTCTATTATTTGTCAGACATTCTACACAACCATACCATCATACATGACTTTCATCCATATGCTTTTCTAATGACTTCTTCACACCACATAATCTTCTCAAATCTTCATTTGTAGCTCTGTCTATCCCTCCAATTTCAACTACATTGTGCAAATTATTAATATCTGCTACTCTTATTTCTCACCTGTTCTGACCCTCAAACATCTTAATTTTACAGCTATACATCAGCACTGTGACAAGTACACTCCATGCAAATTTCTTGAACTCTCTATGCTTAAATCTACCCCATTCACTGCAGCTTTCAGTGGACTTCTAGTCTGTCTTCCTTGGACAACTCTTCATTCAAATTCAGCTTTCCTACTACCTTTCTAACAAAACATTTCTCCCAAATATTTCAACTCATGTATAACTTCACATTCTTCACCATGAAGATTATTATTATAATCTGACCTCCCCTGACTTTCAGAAACAGAAAACTCCATTAATGGGAGCATATAGAGCTATAATAAGTCGGCATAAGCAACAGTTCATGCTAATTTTCACATCAGTGAGCGTTATCATTCACATCTGTTTTGCAGTAAGTTAAATGACTTCTAATAAAATTTGAAAACTGATGATCTTCGGACTTCTTTTTTTCAAATAACAGAAGCCAAAACCACAGAAATCAAACCTGGCTTGTATTTTGATACAAGTATCATTTTCCTAAAATTTCAAAACAGACAATCATTCAATGGAAACATACAACAGATCAAAAAACTGTTTACAGATAACAGTGACAAATTTAAAAGGATGACAACATTGTCATGAAATAATGTGGCCACAAAATTTTAGAGGATGCTTAAATATTATTTTACTTTTATTCACATTCATGCTCTACATCCTCCTCCTATGTACATTATCGAACTGACCCACCATTCTGTCTAACTCTTTGGCTAACATAGCATCATCTGCAAATAAATGCAGCAACTTCAATTCTATTTCTTTGTAAGCAAGTACTGATGCCTCATCACAGTCACCCTATGTTGTTCTAAACTCAACTCAAACAATAACCATGATTACATCACACATTCTGACATTTATTTCAAACCACTACTTATTCTTTTAGATACACTTCTTCCATTACATAAGTTATTAATAGTACTCAGAAGTCTTCCATGAACACCTTATATAGTGGAATCAAAACTTCCCATAGTGTTTTCCTATTTACTTTATCCTATGCCTTTTTTCCATCCATTAATGCTTCATACACCTTTTTTCTAATACTTCCGCCACTACTTCTTAAACAACGAAAGTCTGATCAACAAACCATCTTCCCTTCCTAAACCTATTTTAGTCCTCAGCAATGCTGGGCTCACTAATCCTTGTAACATGATCAAGTATTATCCTTCCACATAGCTTCCTTTTGCACAAGGAATACAGGTAGGCAGAATGGCTGGATGAGCTTCATACATGAGCTAGTAACAGTTAGAGCTATTTCAAAAAATCACAACGCTGCAATGAGAGGTGCAATCATGTTCAACGGCTGCTTTTTGTGCAAAAGGGCACAGAAAATGAAGATTCTTACTAGATAAATCAGCTGAGTATGTAAACAAAGTAGAGATCTGTACCAAAGCTGAGGGCATATCAGTGTATCAGTGTACTGTAGGGCTTTTACCACCAAAACCCCCATCCATCCTCATCCATAAATGTGAATCACTGTGGATAATTAATAATAATTACCATAAATTTATTTTCATGTGTAATTTCAAGGGCATCTCCTGTTTAATATAGTTAATTGATCAGTTGACACTCATCTATCAATAGACAAAATTTATAAATAGCTATCTTTTTTCAGTTCCTACTTTATAAACGAAATCCATGGATCATCTTTCAGAGAAACATGCTTTGAATGCAAGAAATGGCACACATTATTTAGATAATGTTCATATTATTAACCTTTTATATTTAGCACTTTCCCCCAAACTCATTCCTAATATCCTAATATGTCAAATGTTCCTTGTATTTATCTATCTTTCCCACAGGATCACGGCTTCGACCCAAAACCTTACAGGTTGTTGATGTGCCTATCCTTGACTCTCGTTTGTGTGAGGACTGGCACAGAGAAAAAGGGATCAATGTGATCATATATGATGAAATGATGTGTGCTGGGTGAGGCTTCATGTTTCTTTTTCATTATATTTATCTTCCGTATAGGTCTCCAACAATTGACTAATGTTCCCATACTTATTAAATGATGGTTTATGGTTACACCTCCCTTAAAATTCACATTCTCATGTTAGAAACCCATCAGCAGTAATCAGTATACTTGATGATAAATTCTGCATATTGATTCAAAACGCAATAAAACAGGTACCTTTTGTTTATGTTAAAAGAAATTAGTTCATTGAATTGTAAGGAAGATGAAGTAAGATGGATTTGGATGTTAACAAGAACCATTAGTACTGTTCTGGAAAAAAAATAGGTGGAGAAATGACAGGCATGGAATTTACAGGATATTACAGTAAATATATCATCAAAGAAAAATTTGCTATTTACGAAAAAGTATTTTTAAGTCATATTCTCAAAAGCATAAACATTACACATGACAGAGGGTTAAAATGTTCTGGTCACAGTTACATTCATTGTATTGATGGTGTATAGCTTCATTTATATACTAAAACATTTTCATGAGACAAAAATTTTTTTTTAATTATCAGAAGTCACTTCACCCAGTCCCATATAAACATGACAAGGAATTTTTCATCTTTACTGCAGGTACAATCAAGGAGGTAAAGATTCTTGTCAAGGTGATTCTGGAGGTCCACTAATGATTCAGGATGGGGGGCGTTGGTACCTGGCAGGTATTGTATCTGCTGGATATTCCTGTGCTCAAGGCAAGCAACCAGGTAAGAGAAAACTTTGTCACTTAATGACTTTGAAATTTTGGTTTAATCAGTATTTCAAGAGAGTTTGGTCTCTCTATATACAGTATATAGGTACAGTATCAAATATGTGTCACATTTTTTGCAATAAGGTCATGTCATTTGATATATCTTTCATAATACTCAAGTGACTCTGTATTTCTGATGACATAGCAACAATTTTGAAAACTGGCAACATAGTCTGCATTCTAATTCAAATATAAGTCAAGGGAAGCTATTGCATTCCACTGAGCTGATATTTAACCGACAGTTTGCTTCTAATGAACTTATGGAAAAGTTCTGGACTGTGTTTCCCCTTTCCTGCATTATTGCTTTCAGTTGTATTGTGCTGTATGTGATTTTTTTATTTAAAAAGTATATCTAACCTTGGCCCTTAAAATAATACATATCTCATTTCACAGGTATATATCACAAGGTGTCATACACGTCTGATTGGATCTCATGGGCGGCTAATACTTAAGATGAGTTGTAAGTTGTTGGTAATGATGGTTCCCAAAGATCCTAATCATGCAACTCAGGCTTCATGGATTAAATTTAAATTAGTTCTTTTCATATCACAAAATTTAAGACTGGTAGTATAACCATATCACTAATAGAATGCAAAGCCTTTTTATATGATACTATTGTATTACTAATGCAATATTTTCATATGAGAGAGAGCTTCTTAATATAAGGCTTTCATTGTTGAGCCATCATCCAGTTTGAGAGCTTCTCTGTGTGTAGAACATACTGAAGGTCTCTTCACCCTGTGATACCACCATGTACTGATTTATATCCAAAGTTTTGCATACATCACTACACAATGTCATATATTTCATAATACAATACTTTAAATATGCTGTGGGTTATCTGATATCAAAATGCTCATGTATCATTAACTCAAGTCAAAGCAATGAGTTAACACAACTATAAGACTGCAATGATTGTGTGCCTTTGTCTTATAGGGAATAATATTTGTTCTTTTCAAATAAAACCTTACTCTCTTCTTAACATATTAGAAATTAATTCTAGAAAACAGCTGTTTGCTGTGTTGTCTTTGTTCAACCATTACCATACTTTTCTATTTATAGTACTGATAACAATTTGTAAAGTTCCTGTGCCATCTATTGGTACTGTGGCCTGCTGTAGAACTTCTCAGGGGATGATATTAATATATGTATCGATTAAATGAATATACTGTTTGTCCCTCATAATGTAAGGAAATCCTGCCAAAGAAATTAGGAAGCAAAGACATTTGCCAGTTGATAAGAAAATAGATTTAGGTTCATTTTTCACTATTAACAGCTACCAATCAAAGGATTATATCCTGCTGCTGTTATAATCATGTAAAGCTCAGACAAAGTACCATCTTGAAATATAGCAACTGGGCTCTTGTAAATACAAATTCATTTACAAAAATAAGGTGCTACTGAAATGCCTCTTTCGTCATGCACTACATCTGGGCTTGAACTTCAGGGATGGAAGCAAATGTATTACTCAATGTTGAGATGTAGCAGAAGTTAGAGGATATGGAGTACATAATTATAGCCTGTAGATATAAACTGTGCTCCAAACAATGAAAGCAAAAACAAAATTAAAATGTATGATTACTTGATAAAGTTAAATCAGTTGACTTCTGCATGTAATGCTTCACATACTGAATTTAGTGAAAAAATATTACATTATACTGATTATGGAGGCTTCAGTAAGAGGACCCATGACTGAAAGCATGTTTTAAGTCTATTTTCATGAATGGTACATTCTTCAGCATTCTCATTTGTAATCAGTATTCTTGCACACACACTTTAATGCAGTTTTTATCATAACCATTCATGTCTCAGGTTATTCCTCTGCTGTCCCACCCCAGTGAGGTGCTGCATTAGTGGCGAATGTTCATTTTCATTTTCATGTTGTATCTTGCGGCAGGAACCGCATCAAATACTTCATTGTAAATGTTGTATATACAATCTATTTTTATTAATAAAGTTTTATAAAAACATGATTTTTGTGTCACGTCTTTATTCACCTTTCTGTGAACGGACTGAAGGGTAAGGAGTACGGATACATTTCCAGTGCAGCATGATGTTTTTGAACATTACATGCAATTTCTAAATATCAAAAAATTCTAGCACCCTCAGCATACTAAAGATGGTGCTAGTACATAAAGTTTATTTTCCTACATACAATATAAAAGTCTGTTCAGTAATTTTAAAGTATTTAGTACACATTATTATACTGTAAAAAATCAAGTATTTCAACATTATGAAGATTAAAAAATTTATATCAAAAAACATAATAAATCACATCCACACGAAGTACAACTTAAATTTTCAGGCCCTGGTACTCACAAGAGAGACACCAACACCCAATATAAACTATAACCATAAAGCACGCCAGCCATACCATACAAACAAAACTAGACTGCAAAATAACCCACTACCTATACAGCCTTACCACATACCATTTGCATCATCCATCTGCTGCAAAACAGTAGACCACCAAAATGCTGGGAGCTACCAAAGATCCATACCATCGTTACACCTACATATAAGCCAAAAACTACCTAATTGAATAAACTAAGCAAGCACACAACTCAAGCACCGAATTCACAATGACATCCTCAATTAAAGACCTACACATACACATCCGGGCCAGCCCACCACACACGTCATATATACAATACCATCCAAATTCCTACACCAATCCGGGGCCCACACCAACCAAATATGTACAACATGCAAAGATCCACACAATCAAACATCACTCAAATATCCATATCACGAGTCAAATTGACAAACTACCCAAACATCCACATCATTAACCATCCAAACACCTAAAATAACAGGCAGGCAGAACATCCAAAAACATGCAACAAAAACGGAAAAAAAGGCACACCAACCAAAAATACAAATCAACAACCATACCGGCACACAACAATACATCTAGAGTTATTATCCTTACAGTAAGACTAGCAATACAACATGCAGAAAATATATTGCATCCTCATATATAGCCAATCACGAACTCTACAAATCTGATGCCAAAACATTTCACACCTACACCATCTGTATATCACACCTACCAAACACTAAATCATCCAGACACCCATACACAATACTTCCCACCCCGTCCTGACTCAAATACATTAAAATGTTGTATTACCATGACATTCAGACATTACGCTAACCAAAAAATACACCTACCATACACCACATCATTCCATATTACCACACAAACCCACCCTGGACAGAACCCACTCCATAAGCCCTTACTCACCCACCTTAGGACAAAACCCATACCTTATACACCTCAAAAGATTTCCACTACATATGGCAACGCCATATTTCGAACGGCGACCCTCATTAAATGTAATATATGTGAAAGGGAGACACCTGGCTTGTGGAGTGTACAGGTGTACCCACACCTCGTCACCACCACTTCCTATGACAGCGTCAGTGTCTACGAGGTTAGTATCAGGAACACCTGCTCCTCGCTATTACCAAACGTCACACTCTGGTACTAAACCAGTGGGAGTTTTACTTGTATCCGTGTGTACTGATTGCAAAGGATTTTAGTGCATAACAGACCAGTGAAATTATGTGTTCTGAATCTTTAAACTGAAGGATAATCAAATGCACATCACGTTGAAAGTATACAAACTACGTTGGTGAGCGAATACAGCGTCGCACTGATATAGTGCCAACAAAAGCAATCCCTTCTTGAAAAGTTCACCTGCAATCACATCCACTCCGGCCGCCTTGCCACACTTCATCTTAAGAAAGCTTTCGACTCCTCTCCTTTACACAAATCCGCTTGCCAAGACTCTCCCTTTTCGGATATATCCCCGACCAAAATACCCTACATCTGCCACGCTAACATCAAACATATTCAAAATCCTTCAAAGTACTCCCTTCACCTTATCACTGCATGTTCCCACTGCTCCATTTGCCCATTCATAAGATGTAACTATTTGTTACCTTCGTTTCTGCACACTATTACCTCCTTCAAAAACATGATACTCGCTCATCCAATATAGTCTGAAAACAAAGGAGAACTTATGGATTTACTGAAAGCGAAATTGTCCTCACAAAGACACAGCCTTGGCAAAGGTGATTTTTATTTTGCTCTGTATCCTTGAGCTGGAGACTCTCTCTCTCTCTCTCTCTCTCTCTCTCTCTCTCTCTCTCTCTCTCTATATATATATATATATATATATATATATATATATATATATATATTATACAATATAATATTATATATAATTTCTTTTTCCACATTTGGTCACCACATCCAGAAAACTCGCGTCCGTGTTCAGAAATTTTACCGTCATTCTTCATCGCTGAAATCTAGTGAATAACCTTAACAATAATAATCTCCCTTCCAGAAAAATGAAAACAAAAAGACACCAAACAATTCAGGAATGATATTCTGACCACTTCAGTGTACGAAATTAGAAATCGAAAAGAAAACGGAATGGAATTTTCTCTACAGAAAACGAGATATATTCAATACGTACGATAAACTATGACAAAAAGCCAGTCCTCTCCCTCAAGCTTATGATAATTCTATTAAGACACTGTGCCTGAAAACAGCCGGAGAGTTTGATCTAACGCCCAAGAATACCAGAAAGATGTACCGTGTCTCGATAAGCAAGGCTGTAGCAATGACTATAGTAGTGGTGGAATCTGTGTACCTGCTGCTGGCGCTGCAGAGGCTGGCCCAGCTCGAGGACACCTACCACACGCACACCCTCCATCAGGACGAACAAAACCAGAAAACAATACGTAAGGACTTCTTCCTATGTTTTTTTTTAACTGTCTTGACGTATCCCCTGTGGATACCTATTGATTACAGATGGATGATTCTAGGCTTCCGTGGTGTAGTGGTTAATCTAACGGACCTTGAGTGAGCACGGGCCAACCAAGAGGTCGTATCCGCATGGGTTTGAATCCTGGGCGTGGCAGTCGGCCTTACACTCAACCCAGGGGTTTATCCTCCCCTCGGGGCTGGTCGATAAATGGGTACCTGGCTTAGGCTAGTGTGTGTGTGTGTGTGTGTGTGGGGACAAAGAAGTAAAGACACTATATATATACAAGGTTAAGAGACGAGGCAACACACGTAACGTACAAACTCTCTCCCCGTAACAGACATAATAATCACAGTATGACAAGAAGGTTCCTCCCTATTATATCCCCAGTCATTAATGTATATTTCTGTTTCAACTTTCACTTTTAGAATAATCCCCCCCAAAAAAATCTTTAAATAAAAAGAGAAACTGCTCTAGCTAATGGCAGTAGCTCATTAAACCTATGAAATAAACTTATATTCAGGCTCAGTGTAATGAAAAGTTGCTCCCCTTTACATAATCCGGCTATCCTCAGCGTGTTAGGTTACAACGTTCTTATAAAAGGATTCTCAAATCCATGAAAATATTGTGCCAATCTGACTTCATTTCAAAGTCTTGGAACGCCAACATCCGCAGTAAGTGTGCTATATCTCCGTCTGCACTATCATTCGTCATCATAATGGCTAATGTGTCTGGTCAGTGAACATCTTCACTACATCCTTGCTATCAAGGGCCACTGGTCTTTGGAAAGATGCGTTTAACCTGCCCCAAAAGATCAGGTCATATGCATCTTCAATATACCATGGCTTAAAGGTGCTGATTCATATAATAATAATAATAATAATAATAATAATAATAAAAATAATAATAATAATAATAATAATTATTATTATTATTATTATTATTATTATTATTATTATTACTATTATTATCATCATTATTATTATTATCATACTACACTACTACAACTACTATACTATGATAATAATAATAATAATTAATAATAATAACAATAATAATAATAATGACTAATACTTATAATAATAATATCTTGTGATGCCCCTACCATAAAAAAAACAATAATGTTACACACAGTAAAAAGAATTACAATCACGCTATTGTTCACCTGTATTTCTGACTGATTACAAAACATGATACCTTAAGTAATTTTCAAATGGTCATCTAAATTCCATGAGCATGACTGTACGACACTTAGTTATGACGGCGTGACCTGTAACCTGGTCAGGTCAAGGTCACTAAGCCATCAAACCCAAGGGTCATACCGTCGTGTCTGAAATAACAAATCACCAGATAATAATGTATGAGGCAATAGGGAGCAGAGTCCAGGGGAGGTGGCATTAATGTCAGCCATAAGTACAGCAAGAGAGGAGCCTCCCGTATGATACCGTCACTAACGTGTTTGTCTGGTGTGGTCACACAGCCTGGCCGCCCCTGTATGTCATCACGCCCACCTACCGCCGCAACACCCAGATGGCTGACATGACCCGTCTCTCACAGACCCTCATGCACGTCCCCAACCTCCACTGGATAGTGGTGGAGGACGCCAAGGTGAGTGTTCCACGTCTCCCAACCTCCAATGGATAGTGATGAAGGATGGTGAGGTGAGTGTTCCACGTCCCCAACTTCCACTCGATAGTGGTGGAGGCCGTCAAGGTGAGTGTTCCACGTCCCTCAACCTCCACTGGATATTAGCGGTGGAGAACGCCCAGGTGAGTGTTCCATGTCTCCTAACCTCCACTGGAGAGTGGTGGTGGAGAACGCCCAGGTGAGTGTTCCACGTCCCCAACTCCCATAGATAGTGGTGAAGGATGGTGAAGCAAACGTTCCACACTGGATAGTGTTAGGAGGACGCTGAGGTGATGTTCCACGTCCCTAAACCTCAACTGGATGGTGTTAACGAGGACGCTGAGGTGAATGACGCAGGGGTGAGCGTCCCACGTCCATAGAGGGCCGTGGACATTCAAGCACCGTATAAGGTGAAAGCTTTGGATGCCCACATTTACCATGCTTCAGAGCGTCCAGAGACAAGTCATTAAAGTGGCTACCTTCAGGTGGCGACACCTGCTGCCTTAATCAACCCAAACTTCGAGCTCAACGACCCTCCCTGAGCAGGTGCTTTGGAGTCCACAGGCGGCGCGTCCCCACATCCCTCATGCAAATCCCTAGTCATGTCGTGGCGATGGTTTCTGCATATAAGGATACGGTCAGACCGTGGAGATTGCGGGATTGGGTCAGAATCCCAAACAGCTTCTGGGTCCCCAACGCCCACAGAATTTCGGCCAGCTTCATAGAGAACGTCACATGCAATCGTATGTATGCCACCAAGCGTCTAACACGTTGAGAGAGAGCGTAAAACGCAGATGATTAGGAATATCTGTGAATATAATCAGAAAAAAAGGAAGTAACTTAAAAAAAAAAAAAAGGTAGGATTATACATATCAAAGAAATCGGGAAAGATTCGGTATTGGATTATATTTTCTCTGATGGATGTACTCGGAACCTCCATTCAGGACCCATGGGTTACTGCAGAAACCAAAGACCTCCCCTTGGCTCTAGGCTGCGGAGTCCACAGTAGGCCTGTCATCAGTAGGCTGTGGAGGAACACTTCTAGGCTACAAAGAATGATAGCGTAACCTTCATCTATTGCCTTTAATCACCTATACAAAGATGACGTGGCAACTGACCCACAAAGGTATCCCGTACAGGTTGTCCGAGACTATTTATAATCGTGCGGTGTCTTAAGCTCCTTGTGACAGAACTACATTAAAGGGCTGGTAGTTCGACCCATGGTGCGTGGCCGCCCCAGGCTGCTCAGGTGCCACACGATACTTTCCGAATAGGAATTCGAACGGAGGACGCAGCATGAATCTACATGGTTGACATCGTTAGATCTGAGCCCCGCCTTATCACCAACATTTCTTCTGTTCCCCTCTCATGCTAAGACTCTCTCTCTCTCTCTCTCTCTTATCTTCAAAGTGTTTCAAATTCTCCCCTCTTCCTTTCTATCTATTGACCAATACCGTTGTCACAATGTAAGGTTTACTGGTGATCTTCTATCCTGGTCCTCCTCCATCAGAGATTTGGCTGAATCTTTTTCGTCGGCCCGCGACATCACAGCATCTGGCAGGATGCGGCATTAAGCCTTTGCTTTCTAAGCTTACTTCCCTTAGTTTTTCTGTTAATCTCAGTTCTCTAACGAAAAGCTTCTTCTTTAGCCGATCAAAGGTTGTAATCGATGATGGAGCAGCTTTCTCCGTGTCATGTGGCATGCCTCAGGGATCAGTCTTGGGACCGGTTCTGTTTCTCATGTATATACTGACACTGATGATTGGATACGTTTTAAAATATCAAGTTTAGCAGACGATACTAAGCCGAGAAATAAATCTATATCGAAATCTGAAAGACAAGATAATTGCTGGGTTCACAGGTGGCCACTAAGTCTTTATATCGATAAGTGCAATTCTCATCGGTAGTACAAAGAAAATAAGAGAAGGCAAGCTACAGTATGAATTCAATTGAGCTACAAAAGGTAAATGAAGAAAAAGATTTAAATGTAATAAACTCTGATGACCTAAACCCACATAGGCAGTGTAAACAAGCAGTAACAAAGACGAAAAATACCTAGAATTCATAGAACTGAAGTCTAAGAAACTAATCCTCATACTTTGCAATCTATTGGGATAAGAACAGAAAGAATATAGCGTTGAGCAACTAAGATGATTCCCGAACAGAAACGAATCCTGTGACAGCCGACTAGACAACTTAAACTTATTCATCTTAAAAAAAAAGAGAAAGTTAAAAAGTGACATGACAGGAGTTCAGTATGATCGAAGGCTTTGATAATCTCGATTTAAGTAGCTATTTCACTCGTGGTAATGGACACAAAAACTCGTAGGGAAAACGTTTAACTTCGAATGAGGTGAGTACTGTGGGGTGACCGGCTACATGAGGATTGACCGTTATGACACCATTTTCTTTCTTTCCTCGATCAGCAAATTAATGGAATTTTCCAACTTCATTCGTCTGTCCCTCTCCGTGTGACCTTTTTACTTTAATGGCCGGATCTGTAAACACATGAGAAGCTCTGATTATTTCTTAATTCTCCTTCTCGTATTTTATTACATTTTCGCCCGAAATGGTTATGACTGGAGCATGTTAAGCCCGTGCCATGTCAGTCAAAACGAAGAAAAACAAAAAGAGAAAACGAGTGATTAAATCTACCAATAATTTTCTGTGTACGCGTGATCCTTGAGCACGTCTGTTAAAGCCGAGCCATTTTTCTTCTTTTTTTCTTTTGCAGGAGAAGAGCGACGTGGTGAGAGAGCTGCTTGAGCGGTCAGGGCTCCCCTTCACCCACCTGTGTGCCACCACGCCCGAAGAGTATAAAAACTACATGATGATGGGCAGGGGCGTCTTTAACAGGTGAGAGTCCCGCCAAGCCCACGTAAGGGCGTCTCCAACAGGTGACAACCCTCCTTAGCATAAGGGAGAGGGGGGGGGGGATGTCTCCTCTTGCTACATGACACCTGCAGCTAAGATGTGTCATTAGCAAAACAGAGTTTAATTACAGGTGACCATGAGGGGTATTCTGAACATATGAGATCATGACTACAGGCGCAGAGTTATGGATATCTAAAGGTCTTACAATACGAGGACAAGGGTAATCAGTAGGTGAAGGTTTTAGGTCTTGGGACAGTTGGGCAATAGGTTATCAGGGAGTGATGAACGTATTACAAGTGGAAAAGAAGCTTATCAATAGATGACCTCCCTAGAACAGATCTGCAAAGAAAGATTTCAAGAGGCTTGAGTCTCAATACGGCTGGGCAAGAAGTGCAATATAAGTGGGACTGTAACTATAGGAGAGTCTTTTTTAACCCATGAGGGGCTGTAATGCAGGAGGGTCTCTAACCCATGGGGGACTGCAATGGTAGAAGGGTTTTCAACCCATGAGGAAATGTAATGACAAGACGGTTGAAGCTTCAACCCATGAGGGTGTAAGGACAGGTGGTCAAGGAATGGTGTACAACATGCGACTGCCTTGCTACAGATAACAGCTGTGTTGACAGGGGTTGGAGGGATGGGCTGCTTCTGGCACGAGGGTTCCACTTCAATGGATAACATGAAACGTTTGGATAGGTTAGTTGTGAGTTGCAGATAGCAACCTCGCGCAAAGAACTATTACCGACCTGACATAAGAGTCTTAAAATGGGTGGCAGGACTGCTGGTTTACCTTCTGTCTCATTAAATATATACATCCAAGCTAGTTTTGCCATCTCTCAACATGCACCCTACTCCTATATTCAATTTCTTTTTCTTCCTATCCTCACGCTCTTTCGTACCATCCTTTTGCTCATTACGAATCTTTTGTTTCTACACTACAGCTAAAACCTTCTTCTTAAAAAAAAAAAAAGGTTTTCTTCTTTCTCAAAAACTTAAGAAGTACTTGTCTTTTTCAAATTTCCTATTGTGCTTGGCTTTTGATGAGGATTTCTGTCCCTGCCTGGAGCTTTCGAACATAAAAGAGAGGACGAAAAAAGGCCAGAATCTTTACCTTAGGAGGCTCAGGTTCTGGAGTTAATAGTCATAGACATGATCAACTTTACCATGGGACAGTGTCGTCCTACGGTGCAACAGTTTTGCAGTGCAACAGTATGAGGCATGACCAACTACAGGATGATCTAATTCGTACGTATCTTGCATCATTTTGAGTATAATCAATGGGAGTATAATCGCAACTCTCAGAAGCAAATGCTGCTTACGTAAAGATATTATTAAACCTCTATCACCCTACTTATCCTAAAGTTGGACACCTGCACGAGCCCCAAGTCAGCCACCTACAGACTTCAAGTTAGAATCCTCAAAAAAGAATCCCAGATTAACCACCCAAGAACCTCAAATTAACCCCCTAAAAAGCCTTAAGTTTTTTATCTTGCGAGAGTTGAATTTGCCACCTACAAGGGAGCAGGTGGTAGATTATAAGGGGAAAACACCGACGAGTTCCGGCGCTCCACTGGGAAGACGAGGGTACCTGGGAGGGGCGGGAGTAAGTGGCCTAGATTCTTAGATGGCCATTACACTCGAGGATCTGTGCCAACCTAGGCAGCTGAGCTACATCTGAGCACCTATGCAAGCGCAGGTGGCTGTGTTAGATCCAAGTACCTGTGCTAACAAAGATGGTTGTGTTACATCTGGGCATCGATCCTAATGCATGTGGCTATGTGACACCCAAGTACTTGTGCGAACATAGATGGCTGCGTTACACCTGAGCACCTGTGCTAACGTATGTGGCTGTTCTTATACATAAGCACCTTCAGCAACGCAGGCGGCTGCCTTTTTCTCCATGACCATGGGGTGGCGCCATTAACGTGAAGCCAACACGTCTGCCCAAGACGAAGTCTATGGCAAAGTCTGTGTGAACATTTCTGTTTTCACTCAGCTTTTCATGGTTACCCGTCCTGTTACAGCCGTCCCAGCCTCCGGGAGGAAGAGGGCTCCACGTACATACGGAATCTTGCGAGTGGGCGAGGACCATCCAGTACAAGATGTTCATAATGAACACGACCAGTCCAGCACCCAGCCTCCTGAAACGTATAGCCTGCGCATTGTCGTTGTTGGGCAACATGGTGGGACACTGTCAGGAGGTGATGGTGAGGGAGGTGTGTGTGTGTGTGTGTGTATGTGTGCGTGGCAGCACCGTGGGTCGGCATCATCCCGGCCACACCGCCATTGTCCTCGCCTCCGCGACATGACCACACATTAACCGCCCCTCACAGCACCTCCAGGATCTCCGGTCGAGCATCGGTGGTTGGCCATCAGATTAAATTCAAAACTCAAGAACGCTTGCCAACTCCTCCTCACGGAGGTTGCGCTTTCCAAAGGTGTCATGCTAACAGGCGAACAACATATTAGGTTTTCTTAATCTCCACTTGGTCAAAACATAACATTCTAGCAAAAGGGGCTGGTTGATCGCTTACTCATCCTTCTAGATTACGCAAACAGAAAGTTACTATTTACATATGTATATCATTGGCAGCATTCCCGAGAAACACATCCCTAGACACAGTCACGAGGGATGGCGCCACATGCAACTTAATTTTTGTCAAGTATACAAACTTCTTGTTTGTAATAAATAAATTAATGATGCCCGTAAGGAGGGTAGTGTTTGCAGAGTGGGCTCTCCGGGTCAACCTCTAGTCGCCATGGTGACAGCCTCCCAAAGGATGCTCTACGGCATAATATTCGTCGCTGGCACTAGAGCAAAGTGCTGAGGACCTAAGGAGAGTAGTGGTATGTAAGGAGAGTAGTGGTATGTGTGCATTTGGTGTTGAAACATTTATTGTACATAAGATTTCCAGTACTTTTTCCAGGCAATTTGTCACGTCCATTCTTAAAACTGTTATTCATTATTTCCTTATGTAATGTGGTACATCTAAGAATCAAAGAAGTGAAATTTTGCTGTACTTGTAACAAAGGTTCTAGGTCAAGATAGTAATGTTATCTGTGTCACTAAACGCTCTCAGTGAAACTAATCAGCTTATATCTGGGTCTGTAATGGACGCGGACTGAATACGTCGGTTCCTTTTGTTGACATCAAAACAACTGGAACACAACAGACGAAAACATTAAAATCTCAAGGTTCGTAGTATTATATAGACTTGTGTGTGGTGGTGGTGGTGATGGCTGCCATGAACAGTAGAGATGATGGTAGCACGTTCCATTTTGCAGGCGTGAGGGTCTGCGCTGGCTGAGGGAGAACGCTAAGGAAGGCGTCCTTTACTTCGCTGACGACGACAATTCCTATGATCTTCGTCTGTTTGAGCAGGTAGGTAGGTCACCGCTGCGCGGGGCATCAAACTTCCACTTACTTACGTCCCACTTCCAGCTGTATTCTTTCCCTTCTTTGAGACACGAAAACGGTACATGATACATGCGAGCCAAGTTCCCTTTTAGGTTCACTATCGCCAAGGCCTAAGCATGATATACAACGTCAGACTCACCGTCCACATACGGCTCCTTCCACCTTATTCGGACCATCTCCTACACAACGGCGTTTCCCAGTAATCATCACTTTTCTTAGACATGGAAGCAGCTATTAAAGTGTACAGCTCAACTATGAAAGTATCCAGTTTTAAGGAAGGAGGTTATAATATTGTGGTTACTGCACCCAGATAAGTCTTGATGTGTGTGTATGTGTGTGTATGTGTCCGCCGACAGATCCGGACGACGAAGAAGGCGTCGGTGTTCCCAGTGGGGATGATCCTCAGCCTGGGCGTCAGCTCTCCTATCATCAGGGACGGCACGGTGGTCGGCTTCCATGACGCCTTTCAGGTAAGGTGCCTTGGTCACCTCCTCCTCCTTGTGCTCAACGTTCAATCTCATCACACACCGTTGAACTCTTGAGCATGACGTTACGACCCTTTGTGGTCAGGATAAAAAAAACCATGCCAACATACCTAAAAGTGGTACCGTCGTGCTCAAGGGTCCATTCAAAATGCTCTTCACCGAAGTTCTTATCCACTCCACGTGCGAACCAACTGACCCATTCTGACCTTATAGTCACCCAGAGTCTATGATACTGCTGGGTATAAAATTTCATATGACAGCCAGAGTTTATATTATTTAATTCAAGGTTATGGAGCGGACTTTACGTACAGAGTGACTGTGACACACAAGACCGCAAATCCAAACCATGGCTTGGAGCGGGGTACTGATTCATATTGCATCCCAACTTACAGTTAGTCTTACTTCGTTTTCCTTACGCATGTTCTGCGCAGTCTAGCAAATCTATTTTCTGGCTGGGGCGGCAGGCCGGGAGGAAGTTTGCGGTGGACATGGCGGGGTTTGCCGTGAACGTGAGGGTGCTGCACGCCAACCCAGAGGCTACCATCCCGATCCGCGTCTCTTACCTCGAGGACGGCTTCCTAAAGCAGCTCCGCCTCGAGCTGGAGGACCTCGAGCCCCTTGTCTTCGGCTGTACCGAGGTCAGTACTCCTCGGTCCCAACCGAAACCGGCTGTGTACAGGGTGAGTCGACAAGAGAGTAAATGTCTGAATGTGAGTCCAGCTTTGATGAGTCCGTGCACGCAGTCGAGGCTAACTGTAAAGAGGTTAGCCCCACTACACACAGATATGAACCAGGCTTAAACCAGGCGAACACAGCTGTGAACAGGTGATTCTGCCTGGACGACAGCGAGTCAGGCGGGACTCTGGCGATATATAACTTCTCGGCTTACGTATGCCACTCCATTGGCACAAACTTGCTGCAGCCAAGCTGTGCCAGGGTCAGCCTAACTGTACTATGAGGGGGACACTGTCTACAAAGAGATGAGTGGAAAAGACGCTAAGTTCGTCTGTGCACGAATGGGTCCGGCTGGGGAGACGGTGGGCACAGATGCACACATAGGGGACCTCAGCAGTTCAAGCGTGAGTCTCTGGTTGCACATGAGCGATTCTAGTGGAACACGAGTGAGTGTGACTGTACATGGCACCTCCCTACTCAAACACCTCCCCTGTAGGATATAACATGTCCCCATACTCAGTATGACTTTTCTGTTAATCCAGGGTGGTCTTCCTGCCCACCTAGCATGAGTTGCCCTCCAGTTACGTAACCCAGCATGACCTCGCTCTGGGTCTAATGTGACCTGCTAGCAGAGTAATTATGACCTACGACATGAGCGAGCAGAAGTTCATACAAATCCATTATGCCCGTCTTCCTGACCTAACGTTTAGTGGTACTTGCGAATCTCGCAAGTCCGCGTTCGAGTTCGGGACAAGGCAACCAGTTGAAAGTCACAGCAGCCGTTTATCCTCCCCCTTGGACCTGGTCGATCAATGGATACCTGCCGTAAACTAGTGTGTGTATATGTGTGTGTGTATGTGTGTGTGTGTGTGTGTGTGTGACCTCAAATCAGCACTGATTACCCGTTCCCCTCATATAAACACCCTCCTGACCTATTCTGTCCCAGTTAACCTTCGGTAACTCGTCCAGTATGAGCCACCGACTTATTCAAGTGTGCCATGCCCGCAGGTACTAGTATGGCACACCAAGACCAGGAGGCCGGCCACACCCGACATGAAGCACGTGACGCACACCCACTTCGACACCAACCTTGTGCAGCTGTACCGCAACATCCTCCGCTGACCACCGCTCCACGCCATCCCCCTCCCCAGATTACCCACGCATTCAAGGGTCGTGTGGGGCACACTCCTCGCCTGCGATGCCGGCCAGAGTACCGTCTTGGAATGGAACGTGTTTCATATAAAGTTTTCATGATAAGTGATTAAGATTTTAAGGGACAACAATAAATAAGTGAATGTCGAGAAATAGTATCAATTACCCAAAATATTTCCCTTCATTAAAGAAAGGTCACTCGGTGCAAGGAATGACGCGGCGATATTAAGGCCGTCTTGAGACATGGCGCCATTGCTGCAAGCTGTGCCAGAAGACCTGAGACGAGCGGTTATGGCCCAACCTCCTTTATGTTCATCCAAACCTCAAACGAGCCACCAAATGTCTACTTCCTTGTCAAGAAGGAAAATATCCTCTTTATCTAAATACACTAATACAGAATAAAGTCAGCATGGCAGAAGTACTTTTTTTTTGTAGATCAAAACAGACAACAGATGCAGTTTTTAGATCCTACTTCTGGTAAGTCATTAACAAAATATCAGTAAGCTGATGACACTTAATAATGCATCTACAAAAGCCGTGTATTGATTTATCCTAAGAAATTTGAAAGCTTAACTAGAATAACAGTTTCCATTACTTTCTCGTGTATTGAGACTACACTACAGTGCTTGAAAGGTAATTTGAAGAACATTTCTTCTCACTTTGTTTCAAATTCTGGAGCATCATTAGCTAGTCTGCAGTCCTCCGTCACCTTCAGCTCTAGAAATCATTCACTGAACAGCCTTAACCACCAGAAATCTCTCTCTCAGCTTCTTTCGCAAAACCCTCGTCGTTAGGTGATCATGCCGTTGTACGGCGGTCACCTGAGTTCGGTGGGTGAATCAGGTTGTATTTCTAGCGTGTCAAGCAGACAGCGCGAGTCCTCAATTGGAATAATGATTCTAAGAGACATCAAGGGATCAAGAGAAGGAGGAGGAGGCCGTGTAAAGCAGTTTATGACCCACAAGTCCAGGTCGAGATAACTGCACCCCTTGCAGGTAACAAAGTCAGTATAAAGTACTTGAGGCTCTGGTCTCAATCCGGGATATCACTTACTCATATGAAACCGTGCCTGCGGTGGTTGGCTCTTGGTCAGCGGAGCCATCCACCACAGTGCCCTCCACAGCTTTGTACACCAGCAAGTCAACCCCCTGAATGAACAAGGCGGTGTCCGGCCCTTCGACACGATACGACGCCCTTTGAACACAACGATACGGCGTCTTGTGTATCAAGGGTCGGGTCAAAGGCCAGGCTATCATATCCAAGGGTCGTCTCGTCGTGTTTAAGGGTGTTGAGGCGCTGCACGAATGGGCTGGATGAAGTCATTTATTTGCCAAAATACGATCAGAGTCGCGTCAATCGCTTTCGCAATGTGAAGGCGAGAACGGTAACGACCAAGCAGACCACTTGAAAATTCCGAGGGAGACCAGGTAAACGTGGTAGTGTTATGGTGTGATCTGTGGCAACCAAGGGGTAACCACAGAACCAGGAAGATCTCCAACATGGCGAGGAGAAAGCAACACGAGCCGGGTCGCTTACAAACCCCGGCCGGAGAGGGGCCCCGGCTTGCCTCCGCCGCTTACAAAATGACGGGCGGGTGTGAGCCAACATAAATTATACCGAAGGCGAGCTTGACTTATCCATAACGGGAGGGGCTGAACCCGCAATCATTTACAAGTAGAAAACTGGGCCGAGGACGGAATACCCTCGCGCAATTTTCCAGAATGATAATATGGTGGCTGGCAAAGATGGCGGGTGCCACGGCCGCCCCTGGGAGGAGGGTGGGAGGAGGAGGCTACACAAGCCGACGCGGAAGATCGTGCATGTGGCCGGCAGGTTGTGGCCGCGGGTGGCCGCACATGAGCGACAGCTTCATCCTGTCACAAGTACCCCCACCTCATCAAATTCTGATGAGGCTGTGACTGAACAAGGGCGCTCTGCGAAACGCCAAAGGTGAGGTAAGGCGCCTGTCCAAACGACAGCGGATTCATGGCGTGGAAATCCCTCTCTGCCACACTCGTGAGTTTGTTTTCCAAACCCCTCCCTCAAGACCATTCCCTTCCCTCGCCATTAGCGACCCCACACCACCATCGGCGAAGAATTCTCTTTCAGTCATGTATAATATTCATTCCTTCAATATATATCGTTCCAGAGTTTCCCTACAGAATGGAAACCGCTAAAGAGTTGTGAAAATTTCCGCGATCTTCAGGATGATGACGAATTAACGATGATCATCTCTGGTACACTGACCCAGGCCAGGAGAGGTCCATCTGGCAGCGGCTGTGTTCCTTCTGCTGAGGTCTGCTGGCGCCAGTAATGTCAGCAGCATTAGCCGCTTCGCTCCACAAATCTTAAACCAAAATTTACCAAATCATTAGCTATCCAATCTAGATTTTTTTTTCCCCATGAGGACAACATAACGACCTTTTCAGCACGACGCTACGATCTTTGGGCATGACGGCGCGACCCTTGCGGGTTATGGCACGACCCATGGGAAAGACGGGCACGACCCTTAAGCACAATAACTGGCCTCTGACATGACCTCTTGATAGTAGAGTCAGAGGTAAAGCCAACATACCTAAGGATTATACCGTCGTGCTCGAGAGCTGAGGGATAACTCTACTTCCATGAAGTTGAAAATATCAACAGACAACTTCTGATACTCTTTTCGGTGACTCTTTCAGAAACGCCAGGCGTGGCACCTGGGGTAGTGTATACTACCGACGCCAGACTTGGCACCTGGAGTAGTCCTACACTCACCAGACGTGGCACTTGGGGTACTTCATGATACGATCCCTTTGTTTTCATAAGCAGGGAACTACACCATAAATCTGTTCTCTGACGTTTCGCGCTCCTGATACTCCCCATCTATACCTGATATATCCAGCTATATCAAGAACACCCCACAAAACTTGAAACTTTCTGACAAGCGTGTGATCTTCCACAGCTGTAGGCTAAACCGCTGGTCGTGGTGATTTAGCTGGCGAGTCTTGGACTTTACTGTTGGTCTTAAACGCATTTATCACTCTAAACCAGACAACTAAATTAATCAGTAAGTCAATACACAACATTCTTTACAAATGACACTAACTGTTCCAAGGCTATACCCTTAGCCTTTGTACATGTCGAGAGTTCCTGCGTATTCCTCTAAGACACCAACAAATTATTGGTATTAAAGATTAAATTGGTGGTGTCTGGTACCTTGGTAACCCATTTCTTACCCAGTTGAGGAATAGGTTAATAGGACGAGTCTCCCTGCCGTGTAAGTGAACTGAAAGGTAGAAAACAGCACCTTTGTGAATGTGTAATGTGGAGTTTATCTCTTGTGTTCTCTACGACATTCACAATTGGCGTGGAAGTCGAAACAACTGTAGTCACACCATCCGCACTAGGTAACCACCCAGCCCAGCTACTGTCCTTCCTCCAGGGGGTAAATGTTCCTCTGTGAGAGCAACACTAAGACCGCCTTGCGCAAACCTTAGCCATCAGCAACCCGGAGAACACCAACTTAGCACCTGGAGACCCCTGCATTCCTGAGGCCCCCCGCACGCACTCAGGTTCAGGTTCGTAGCTATCACCCCGGACACAGCTTCGAGAGCGATGGCTTGAGCGGCGGTGTCATGTGCGCATGTGTCGGTCCACATTTTGTATGTGTAAGGCTACCCGCGGAGTCCCGGTAAGGCAGCGCGGCGGCCCACAGCCTTCATGGCAACCAGCAGCGGGTATGAGCGAAGTACCATTCAGCACACGCTTGTGTTCGTCCTCTCACCTTAGAAAAAGAAAAAGGAGTCTAATTACACTTCAGCTTTAATAGGTTACGTCATCTGGCATAGGGTCGCAAGGCGAGAGACAATGGTCTGGGTAAGCGACAGTGGTAGGACTGGGGCGTATATATATGAAGCATGGGCAGGAACTGTGGCTGGGGCAAGGCCACTTGGCTGGGTACGAACTGTGGCCAAGGGAAGGAAAGAAAAAAGGCTGCGGTAGAAACGGCGGTTGATGACGATCTGTGGCTTGGAAAGGGAACGCATGTGAAGCAGGGGCTTTGGAAAGCATTCGGAGCAGGAGTTGTGAGTAGTTAGAGACTGGCGAATGAGAGCGAAAAGGGTAAAAGGGTGGATAAAAGGGACTTTAGCCGGGGCAGGAGAATGTGACAGAGAGAGGAACTACTGGAGCAGGGATTGTGGCTGGCGAAAGAACACTGACTGAGGAAGTGAACGACTGTGGCTGAAGTAGTACTCATGGCTGAGGCGAAGACTGCGGCTAACTGGGATAGCGCCTGGGGCAAGCTGAAACAGGGACTCTGGTTAGTGCTGGCACTACATCTGGAACGAGGATTGTGAGCGAGCGAAGAGACGGAGACCGTAGCAGGATACTAAGTATGGCTGAGCCCAGCGTTGTAACCTGATCAGGGACTGAGGTTGAAGCAGAGACTGTTAACTGGGTCAGGGACTGTTACTTGGGCGGGGACTCTAACCGGAACAGGACATGTGGCTGGTGCAAGGACAGGCACTGCACCTGGGACTGTCATCTGAGTAGGGATAACGACAACTCAGGGGAATTAATACGGTCAGTCTTGTGTAGGTTACTGGCGTAATTTAGGCAAATGCTGTTAGAGAATGAAGTAATTTAAGATCGATATTCACATCTACATTACACTGGATCAGTAAGCAAAACGCTGGCATGAAGAAGCAGAATGCGTTTCACAGAGTCCCTGCAAAATCAGTCCGACTGAGGCAAAGTGAGGTGAGTCAAGTGCCCGAATGGCCAAGATTAAGCATCAGCTGTTAGGTTAACGTTAGGATTACTTCACTTAATGTTAGATTATTTATATTTAGATGAGGGTATTCATGGCTGTCGAGCGCAGTCGAGATCATACATACGACTGTCGACCAAAATATGCGGTCATGTGACATGTATGCATCTGGAGTCATACTAGGTCGTCGACAGTAGCTGGGTTTACGTAAGACCGTTACACGGAGCTGGATCGATTGAGAGGTCAGTGCACTCCCCCTGGCGTTACATCACAGAAATACTAATCATGAAAATGTATGAGAAATGCCAAAGGCATACCCTTGCTGTGTTTTGTTATCAATTCAGTGAGACGGAGATTAAAAAAAAAAAAAAGTGCTTAAACAACAGTTACAAGTCATTCCGTACGCATGGTAGCAGACGCAACCCCGTCTCATCCGGTGAGCAATCTTGACGGGAAAGGTAAACAGTCTTTCTGAAGGGAATCAAAATTCTCAATCGCTCACAGGCATGAGTCGGGAGCGCTTCGAACTAACGCTGGTCCAGCCGGTCATTCACACGTACGGCAGCGGACCGCAAGTCAACTCTTAGCGCCTTCCAGGAGGCCAATGACAGGCGAAGAACAGGAGAGAGAGAGACTCCGCCATACAGAGGCCAGGCGGCGGGTGCCGTGATGTAGTATTCATAAACCAGAAGCTATAGTGAGGAACTAACGGCTCCCACACTCCCGGCGGGCTCGACCCATCTGTGCTGCGTGATATGCGATCAGGTGAGCTCTTTCCTAAGTCAGCACCAACTCTGATTAGGGTCACGGGGGCTGCTTACTGGCCCTCCTCACGTGTTATGGGGATCCAGAAAAGTCGTTCTTTTCCATCATGGAAAAATGTCTTTCGGCCCATCGTTTCCGTCAGGTTCAGAAAGCTGTTCATCGAAAAATATAAAACAATTTTCTGAAAAAACAAAAATTAAAGGTAATCAGGAGCAGAGTTCCTTGTGATAATTAAAACGAGGCCAGGTGAGGTCACATGGCGCTGCAGTCAGTTGTTGCAGCAGTTTTGGTGTCCATGTGCGAGTGTAATCGACCTACGGCTTGATTTCGTTACTGATTTAGTCGACACCAACGATACACAGGATGGGTGTACCGACGGGACAGTTCACTACAGAGGTTCGACGTCCCTGCGGCAACGCTTTGAAACACTTGGCAAAGAAGTGTGCATACCAGCGTGTCAATCAGACGCTGGATGTTCGTATGGATAAACTCGAATAGATGTAAAGGATGAGGGTCACCTTAGCAGGCATGCACAGAGAAACGTAAGACAGGAGAGGGAAATGGGGGAAAAGAGATACAGAAAGGGGAAAACAGCATCGTCTGACTTGATCAGCCCCTACAGCACACGACTGTGCCACCCTTTGAACTAGCCAGCACGACCTGGGCTACGTTTGTGATTAACCCTTAGGCGTCGGGTCAAAGACCATCCCTTTGGGATCGGAAGGACTATATAGCAGTGCTTTTCCAAGAACTGAGGAGCGACCATTCTGGGAGAAAGTCATGACAGCTTGGGACGCATGTGTGCTTGCCTGGGATGTGTGTGTGTGTGCACGTGGGGGAGGACACGTCCTCCGCCTTTCACAGCTCATGTGATCCTGATCATGACTCCTCAGACCCTACCAGCGCTTGACGAGAATACATGTGAAATCCAGCAAAGTCGATACTTAGTCCTTTTGTTCATCAGAGCACGGCCCCCACCTGAGACGAGTCATCTTACCCAAAGCTATAGTAATGAGTTATCTAAAGAACTGGTTTGATTTCCAGAGATAACGGTAGGCAGGAATTTCAGTATAATATGCCTGACTTTTTTTTTTTTTTATGTTGAAGGCTCCAGTCACGGACAAAAGTCCACATCAAGGCCGGGCATTAATTGAGATAAAGAGAGAACCATGAAGCGGAAAAAGAAAAGACAAGGGAAAATATTTACGAATTTTTGAAGACGTGAAAGACCTGTCTTTTTTAGAAATGTGCCAGGTCATAGGTAATGGGAAAGACACGAGAAAATAGAGAGTTCCAAAGCTTCGACATGTAGGGAAAGAAACTGGTATCAGAACGGCCCACCCCTGAGTATTGCCGATGGCCACACAATAATCATGTGACGCAGCAGCTTGCCGAGTATTCCGTGGTCTACCTAGTGATCTTCCTATGGTAAAATAGATTAAATCAAAAAGCCAGTGTTAATGCCTCCATACCCAGTCTGGTTCAAAACAACAATTTATTTTTTTATTCTGCAATCTAAGGTTTGATCTGTCCCAGAGTCATTACGTCAGGCAGGATGACCAAGACCAACCAGTATGTAAAATCGACGTTCTGGGCATTCAGCCCACACCTAACCCAGGTGTTCATCCTCACCTCGGGGCTGGTCGATAAATGGGTACTTGGCTTAGGCTGTGTGTGTGTGTGTGTGTGTGTGTGAACAAAAAATAATATAAAACAAGGATATATCATCAGACATGAGGTTTATCTCTTGTAACCGTTGCAGCTACATGGAGTACAGTTACAGGACGGGGAGCAACCTAGCACAGGGGAGGGAGGAGTGCAGGTGAGGCCAGGTCAGTATGTATGTATGTATGTACGTATGTATGCGTGTGTGTGTGTGTGTGTGTGTGTGTGTGTGTTGGGAGGGTAGGTATTTAACGGCCAGCACCAGGCTTGCTTCACCAACACCCGGACATGCATCTTGAGGAGCACCAATCCCTCACCAGAATTAAAAAGAACATCATCCAACTGCCAGTGACGAAGACTGAACACCAGTACATCCTATGCCCAAGAAGAACCGCTGAGTAGACACTTCGGGCCGAATTGGGCCAATAAAATGACTCGGGTAGAGTTCAGGGTGAGTTATTATCTACCCGGTGAATCGTAACTGAAGCCAAGCATGACACACCATCTGTTGCTGACAATGAATTAACCGTCACTTGCGTTGAAGAACTTCTGAACCTCCGTTATTAATATCAGGAGGAAGCCTTGTGTGTGTGTGTGTGTGTGTGTGTGTAATTACCTATTCTTAAATCTATGTATGCCGTCTGCATTATCCTTGTCTTCTGTCATTTCATTATATTCATCAACCACTCTCATACTGTCCTAAGTCCCCTTGTAAGTTGATGCAATCCTCCTCATCATTAATCCACTCATGACCTTTGCATCATCTGTGTTATATATATATATATATATATATATATATATATATATATATATATATATTCTATCTATTTATTCTATTATACTTGATCGCTCTTTCCGTCAAAAAGCAAAATATTGACAGAACACATGCACGCCTGAATGACTTGCACAAGCACTAAACATCCGCCCTCTCAGCCCAGTCTTAAACTCCACTCCACCAGCCTTACACCCACCAGAACGGACACTCACTAGGCGTGCACGAGTTACACTTTCTCGTCCGAGTTTAGGACACCGCCCGTTTCTCCAGCGTTACAGTAACCGATTCAACTGATCATGCCTAAGAAGCAGCGTACATACTGAAGACACAGAAAACGTACACCTCGTTCGTCGAGCACTCTACCCACAGAGGCATAAGCACAAGTTCACCCTACTTCTCGACCTGTGGTCCCGCCTAAACGTGGCAAGTCAGGCCTGAGCGTGTGAGGGGGGGATCATGGGGCAGGAGAGTAAATGTAAGGTGAGGCCCGCCCGCCAAGGTTCGAATCCTGGGCACGGCAGTCGGGCCAGTTAATCCAGCGGTTCATCTGCCCTTTGCGGTTGGTCGATATATACACCTAGCAAGGGATGAAGTATATATATATATATATATTATATATATATATATATATATATATATATACATATATATATATACACACACAAAGTGAGGCGAGGGTAAGCATGAACCAGGGCGGGTAGCGAGCATCAACACCGGCAAACATTATGCGGCAGCACTAACCGGGAGCGGCGCCATTCCCCCTACCACCCAACCCTCACGACACCAAACACATTGTTTGCTAAACACTGTCTCTCCTGACGTCAACTCCCTCCGGATATAAACATTTTCGAAAGAAAAACGACTACATAAAGTCCAGACAAGGCTTATCACTAATTCCAAAAAGTCAGCTTGACTCATTTCTGTTACTCCTCATCTTAATCTTATTTCCTTAACAAACATAAGACATATGGGAAAATATATGATACGAGAGCGTGATCCTGCACCTGATGAGGGGCAGCAAGTCACTGGTCAGGATGAGGAGCAAACCTTAGGGTGGGGTGGCGGTCGTTGTGGCCGGTGCATCGTCTCGCACACTCCCCACCCTAACGCCCTTGAGGAACCCTGAGGACCTATCAAAAGCCTATCTCTCTCCCTGTAGATATGCTCCAGTTATAGTAATGTCTAGAGACTCGTGTCCTACAGCCTAAAACTTCTCTGAATGCCCGTTGCTTTACCTGGATAACAATATTTAGGAAATAAAATATGTAATAGAGTAATGAAATATTGTTGAATTATGCCGGCAAACTTCATCCTTCGCCTGGCTGCTTCTCAAACCCCCTTGAGCACGACGGCCTGGCCAGTGACCTGATCCTTAACGGAGAGGTCTTCTCGAAATGGGCGGGAGGTCACCAGTGGCGTGCCACAGGGTTCAGTCCTACGGCCAATGTCTTTTCGTGATCTATGTAAAAGACTTGTTAAAAGGAATGGATTACCTGAATATGTATGCAGAAGATGCCAAGGTCATGAAGGAAGTAAAGAGCAGGGAGAGTTGCATCAACTTGCAAGGGGACTTAAGCAAACACAAAATTGCGCCTGATACGTAGACGATGAAATTCAAACCCAAGTGAATGCGAAGTAATAAGGACGGGAGACAGTGAAGGAAAGCTTCTGTTCAATAGGCTGTGGGAATCGGTTTGTGAAAGGGACTTGGCAGTCGACATCGTCCCCGAACCCGTCGCCAGAGTCCCACCTCAAGAGAATAGTAAAGAAGGTAAACTGTCTGCCGTCAAATATTTAGAATCGCATACACGTACATCGATAAAGAAATATTCAGAAAGCTGTTCATACTCTGTATTAGGCCACGTTTGGTCACCGCACTTGAAGAAGCACTAAGATCTAACAGAAATATTCCGGTGGAGGGCAATAAAGATGGTACAAGAATTATGACAGCCATCAGCGATCGCTTAGGGACCATACAAAATGTGAGAAGGAGACAGTTTTAACTTTGTTACTATTTACCAGCCCAAATGTTACGGTGCGGGCAAAAAATTACTCTACAGGCACTCGACAAAATTAAGAATATTACAAAATTATGGGTGGCCATGAGTCCAGTTACAGAGGCGAGTCTGAGTATACGGTAAGGGCACACCATTATGTATCAGTATACGAACACACTAAAATCTTTACCAACATGCCACCATCTGCAACACCTCTGACCCCTCCCTGCACATTATGGTCACAATTTAATCATCAACACATCCAGCTGCGACAAATCTGGTCAAAACATCTTTTGACTTATAAATCAGTCTTCTCTATCAAGGTGTGAGCCGTTCCACTGCCACCACCACGACACATCAAGACGCATTATTCCTATCCAAGTGACACGTCCACAGAACGGGAGTGAACCCTTTACAACCGCGTTATCTCCCTTTCATCAATACTACCCTCCACCTTCCACCAGCAGCAGCAGTGAGTGAAATCTATCTCTATTTTCATATAACTCTGCTTCTGGTGCTCCTTCGTCTGGAAGTTACGTACGTCTAACCTTCAACCAGTCCACGACTCGTCCGTTACCTGTGTATCCTACATGACACCAGGGTCGTTTTCCTGGCTATGGGAACAGTAGCAATGACAGGAGGGCAGCAGTGAGAAAGATAAAGCAGTAAGGCTGAGGCGGCAAAGAAAGGGACTGTAGTGAGACTTGCATCACTGGAGAACAGGCAGGCGTAAGAATGATACAAAACTGAGTAGCGAGGAAGGAACACCAAAAAGGGAGAGGAAGGTAACAGTGAAAGGCAGACAATATTGAGGGACGTGTACATTAAGAAGGAAACAGTGAGAATCAAGCAGGACGGAGGGAGAGGCAAGATACAGTGAAAGAGAGTAGCAGCGAGGGAGGCAGCAAATGGAAAGACGGCAGAAAGGGGCTGAGGAACGCAGCACTGAGGTAGACAGAAGTGTGGGGAAACAGTAGAGGAGGAGACAATACTGAAAGAGGTGTCAAACAGGGAAGCAACAGGGTGAAAGGCAGCAGTGAGGGAAAAAAAACAACACATTAAGAGCGACAGTAAAATAGGAAGCGTATCTATGTATTGCGTTATATATTCACTCGCCTCTCCGTTTTACTCACTATCAGCCTGCTTATATATCATCCTCTGTATCCGCTTTTTTGCTTTACTTTGGTATGTGCTTTATACTCCTTAATTCTCACTTTATCCTCTTCTTTTTTCTATAACGGGTCTTTCAAAACCAAACAAGTTTCAATAATAAATCTTCGCTTAACCAGATTGCTTTGGTATGGACCATTTGAACAAAGCATTTTTTTTTTTCGAGAATATAATTCATTTAGTCCATGGTGACCCCTCGGACCCAAGTTCTACGGTGCCAGGCCATCCCTCGGTGTGTGGCTATTTTCTCCCAAGTGGGTATGATGGGTGCCACACTGAGCCAGCCAGGACACTGGGCCAGGTGTGGGCCATTGTTTTGGACAGTGCCACAAGACATGTCAGTCCTCTTCCATTGTCCGTGATGTCCCACGTCAACGCCGACCACGGGGAAAAAGAATATACACACACCTCGTTAAGGCGAAGTTCCTACGTCAAATGCAATATGTGATTACCGTGTGTGGCCATAGATATTAACAGTGTTTGCATCTCCTGCTATGCTCCTGCCCGAGACGAGTTAAGAGGTTATATGATGCCCGGAACACGAGAGACTACGAAGAGCAAAGCGAGCACCTGTAAGACTTGGCCTAAATATAATTCTGCAGGAGAAAGTTCCCCCATGTGGGTTACTGGATGCTTTTATTTATAGTATACAAAATCAGTTGTTGCATTTCACGAGGCCGTGTTGTCGCAGTGAGGTCCACAAGCCGCCACATAAGGAGAGAGGACGCTAGGTCAACACAGCCAAGCACCAGCCTCTCACATAACGTTCACGAAATGATTTATGTCGGATAGGATGAAGTTTAGGCGGCAATAACCTATTCAGTAATGCTTTAAAGTGATGTGTGGAAGTAAACCATACCCTGATTTTTTAGTATCCATGATTATAATAATCACTATCATTACTTATTATCATTATCATTACCATTATAATCATTCTGATAATAAGTAATAGTAGTAGTAGCAGAGGTGGTATAATTATTAGGCATTTGTATATATTTCTTTTTCCATACCTGTTCCACGTTACCAGCCCTACCTTCTCATGTCTTTCCCAATAACTATAACCTGGCTCATTTCAAGAGACATGTTTTTCAGTTTCTCAAAAATTTGTAAATACTTCCCCTGTCTGTCTTTCCCCCTTTCTCAATTCTCTCTATATTTCAATTAGGGCCCGGCCTTGATGTGGACTTTTGTCCGTGACTGGAGCC
>JAYMFT010368898.1:0-37663 GCA_038088735.1 Panulirus argus
GTGTTGGCACCAGCACGGTTGCACAGTTTGCAGGTGGAATAGTGAGGCACGTCCTCTGCCTGTGACACCTGCCACACCGGCCGGTACCCTAATCTAAGTGTGGCACTCACCACATTGTGTCTGCGCACCATCACACCGTGACGGCGGTACGTGTGGACACAAGTTAGAAAGTTGTCATGATGTTGTATGGATGCACTGTTCGCACGTTCAGCATCTCTGCGTCGCACTGTTGAGTCATGAGCGGCTGACATCAGGAATATAGTAGCACCATACATCAGGGTAACATAAGCAGTACAGAGGCCTCATATATCATTGTAACACCAGCAGGAGAGTGGCCCCATACATCATTGTAACACCAGCAGTGCTGTAGCCTCACCCATCACGGTTACACCAACAGTACAGTAGCCCCACCCATCATGGTAACAACAGCAGCACAGTAACACCATGCATCATGATAACACAAGCAGTAGAGTAATCACATACATCATGGTAACACTATCTGTGGATTAGTACCATAACTCAAGGTAATGCAAGTAGCACAGTGGCCGCTATATATCATGGTAACACTAAAAGAACACTCGCCATATACAATTGTAAAACCAGCAGTACAATAGCACCATACACCAAATTAACACAAATAGTACAGTGACCCCATACATCATGAAAAAACCTGCAGCAGAGTGCCGCCATAAATCAGGGTAACACTAGTAGTAGAGTGGTAACGTACAACATGGCAACACCAGCAGTACAAGAGCACCATACATCATGGTAACACAAGCAGTACAGTAATACTTAACTTGATGGTAAGAACAGCAGTACATTGTTACCATGCATCATGGTAACATCATCAGTACAGTACACCATATATCATGGTAACATTAGCAGTACACTGGTCGCATGTATCATTATAACACCAGCTGTAGAGTGGCCCATATATAATGGCAACATTAGTACTACATTGACCCCAGTCATCATGGTAATAGCAACAGTACAGTAACCCCACCCATCATGGTAACACCAAGAGTACAGTAGCCCAATACATCATGTTAACACCAGCATCATAGTATCACCATATATCACTGTAATACCACCAATAGAGTGGCTCCATACATCATAGTAACACTAGAAGTACATTAGCACCATACAAATGGTAAAACCATCATTTGAGTGGCCCCATACACCATCGTTACACAGCAGTTCATTAGCCCCAAAAATTTTGGTAAAACCAGAATTACAGGAGTACCATACGCCATGGTAACACCAGAACTAGAGTTTCATCATACAACACTAGCAGTACAGTAGGATCATATATCATAATAACACAAGTAGCATAGTGGTACTATACATCATGGTAACACCAGTAGTCAGCAGTAGGGTATCACCTTACATCAAGATAAAATTAACAGTACAGTCGCATCATATATCACTGGAACACCAGCAGTGCAGTAGCACCATACTTCATGGTAATATAACCAATAGATTAACAACTTACATCAAGGTAACAGAAGTCCAGTCGCCACATACATCATTTTAACACAAGCAGTTCATTAGCAACAAAGACCATGGTAATACCAGCAGTACAGTTGCCCATATATCATGGTGAAATTAGCATTAAAGTGGCATCATACATCATAGTAACACGAGGAAGAGAGTGGCACCATACATCATGGTAACATCCCCAGTAAAGTAGCAAATTATATCAAGGTAACACAAGCAGTACAGTCGCCACATTCATCATTGTAACACCAGCATTTCAGTAGTACGAAAGACCAGAAGTACAGTTGCCAATACATCATGGTAAAATTAGCAATAAAGTGGTATCATACATCATAGAAACATGAGCAATAGAGTGGCGCCATACATCATGGTAAAATTAGCAGTATAGTTGCCACATACAAAGTTTTAACACTAGCAGCACAGTAGCATCATATTTCATGATAACACCAGTAGCACAGTGGTCCTATACATCATCGTAACACCAGTAGTATAGATGACCCATATATCATGGTAACAACAGCAAAACACTAGCAACCTGCATCATGGTAACATGAGCAATAGAATATCACCTTACATCATGGAAACATTAGCAGTACAGTCGCCACATATATCATTGTAACACCAGCAGTACATTAGCACCATACATCAAGGCAACGTCACCAGTAGAGTCGGAAATTAAATCGTTCTAACACCATCAGAACAATAGCACCATACATCACGGTAACCCCAACTGTATAATGACGTCACACATCACGGTAGCACCAGAAGAAAAGTGGCACCGATCATGGAAACACCAGCAGTACAGTGGCCGCATACATCATGGCAACACCAGCGGTACAATGGCACCATGCATCAAGGTAACACAAGTAGTATATTAGCATCTTCCAACATGGTAACACCAGCAGTACAAGAATACCATACACCATGATAAAACAAGAGGTACGGTAATACCTAACTTAATGTTAAAACAAGCATTACAACGTCACCATGCATCACGGCAACATCAGCAGTATATTAGCTGCATATATCATGGTAACATTAGCAGTAATATGGTCATATACATCATTGTAACACCGGCAGTAGAGTGGTCCCATACATAAGGATAACGCCAGTACTATATTGGTCCATTCATCATAGTAACATCAGCAGAACAGTAACCCCGCTCATAATGGTAACGCCAAGAGTACAGTAGCCCAATACATCATGGTAACACCAGCACTACATTAGCACCACATTTCATGGTAACACCACCAGTAGAGTGGCCCCATACATCATGGTAACACTAGAAGGATATTACCACCATACAAATGGTAAACACAGCTGTTGATTGGCCCCATACATCGTGGTAACAAAAGTATGACATTAGCCTCAAAAATTTTGGTAACACCAACAATACAGTAGCACCATATGTCATAGTAACACAAGAACTAGAGTGACCTCATACAACAATAGCTGTACAGTAGCATCATACATCATGATAACACAAGTAGCATAGTGGTCCTATACATCATGGTAACGCCAGTAGTATAGAAGCCCCATACACCATGGTAACAACAGCAAAATAGTAGCACACTGCATCATGGTAACATCAGCAGTAGAGTAGCACCTTACAACATGGTAACATTAGCAGTACAGTCGCCATATATATCATTGTAACACCAGCAGTATAGTTGCACCATACATCATGATAATGTCACCAGTAGAGTAGCAAATTAAATCAAGGTAACACTAGCAGTACAGTCGCCACATATTTCATTCTAACACAATCAGAACAATATCACAATACATCACGGTAACACCAACAGTATAATGACGTCACACATCACGTAACACCAGATGAAAAGTAGCACCGAACATCATGGAAACACCAACGTCATAGTGACACCATACATCATGGTAATACCAGCAGTAAATGAACACCATGCACCATGGAAACACAAACATTACTGTAATACCTAACTTGATGGTAACACTAGCAGTACAATGGCACCATGCTTCATTTTACCAACAGCAGTACAGTAGCACCATATATTATGTTAACAATAGAAGCACAATGGTCATATATTCCAATGTACCACCAGCATTAGAGTGGCCTCATACATAATGGTAACACCAGGACTACATTGGCCCCATTCATCATGGTAACATCAGCAGTACAGTAGCCCCACTCAGCACGGTAAAACCAAGATAACAGTGACCCCATACATCATGGTAACACCAGCAGTACAGTAGCACCATACTTCACACTAACACCATCAGAAGAGTGGCACCATACATCATGGTTACACAAGCTGTATATTAGCACCACATATAATGGTAACACTAGCAGTATATTAGCCCTATACATTTTAGTAACAAAAACATTACAGTAGCACCATACGTCATGGGAATATCAGCACTAGAGTGACCCCATACATCATGTTATATACTAGCAGTACAGTAGCAGCAAACATCTTGATAACACCAAAAGAATAGTGGTCCTATACATCATGGCAAAACCAGAAGTACAGAAGCCCCATACATCATAGTAACAAAAGCAGTACAGTAGCACCCTGTATCATCAGAAGTGGAGTAGCACCTTAGATCCAGGGAACATTAATAGTACAGTCGCCACATATACCATTGTAACACCAGCAGTACAAGAACACCATTTTATTCACGGTAACACCAGCAGTACAGTGGCTCCGTACACCATGGTAACACAAGCAGTACAGTGATACCTAACGTAATGGTAATATCAGCAGGACTTTGACACCATGGATGATGGTAACATCAGGAATATAGTAGCACCATACATCAGGGTAACATAAGCAGTAGAGAGGCCTCATATGTCATTATAACACCAGCAGGAGAGTGGCCCCATACATCATTGTAACACCAACAGTACTGTAGCCCCACTCATCATGGTAACACCAAGAGTACAGTAGCCCCACCCATCATGGTAACAACAGCAGCACAGTAACACCATGCATAACACAAGCAGTAGAGTAATCACATACATCATGGTAACACTATCTGTGGATTAGTACCATAACTCAAGGTAATACCAGTAGCACAGTGGCCGCTATATATCATGGTAACATTAAAAGAATAGTCGCAACATACAAAAATTGTAAAACCGGCAGTACAATAGCACCATACACCAAATTAACACCAGCAGTACAGCGGCCCCATAAATTATGAAAACACCTGCAGTAGAGTGCCACCATAAATCATGGTAACACTAGTAGTATGGTTTCACCGTACAACACGGTAACACCAGCAGTACAAGCGCACCATACATCATGGTAACACAAACAGTACAGTAATACTTAACTTGACGGTAAGAACAGCAGTAAAATGTCACTATGCATCATAGTAACATCATGAGTACTGTACACTATATATCATGTTATATTTGCAGTACAATGGTCACATACATTATTGTAAAACCAGCATTAGAGTAGCCCATATATAATGGTAACACCAGTACTACATTGGCCCCATTCATCATGGTAACATCAGCAGTACAGTAACCCCACCCACCATGGTAACACCAAGAGTAGAGTAGCCCAAAACATCATGTTAACACCAGCAGCACAGTAGCACCATATATCACGGTAACACCACCAATAGAGTGGCCCCACATATCATGGTAACACTAGAAGTACATTAGCCCCGTACATAATGGAAACACCATTAGTTGAGTGGCTCCACACCAATGGTAACACAGCAGTACATTAGCCACAAACATTTTGGTAAAACCAGAAGCACAGTAGCACCATACGCCATGATAACACCAGCACTAGAGTTTCATCATACAACACTAGCAGTACAGTAGAATCATACATCATGATAACACAAGTACCTCAGTGGTACTACACATCATAGTAACACCAGTAGTAAGGATGCACTATACATCATGGTAACCACAGCAGAACGGTAGCACCCTGCATCATGGAAACATCAGCAGTAGGGTATCACCTTACATCATGGTAAGATTAGCATTACAATCGCCGCATATATCATTGTAACACCAGCAGTACAGAGGCACCATACTTCATGGTAACATCACCAGTAGAGTAGCAACTTATATCAAGGTAACAGAAGTCCAGTCGCCACATACATCATTTTAACACAAGCAGTTCATTAGCAACAAAGACCACGGTAATACCAGCAGTACATTTGCCCATACATCAGGGGAAAATTAGCAACAAAGTAGCATCATACATCAAGGTAACACGAGGAATAGAGTGGCGCCATACATCATGGTAACATCCCCAGTAGAGTAACAAATTATATCAAGGTAACACAAGCAGTTCAGTCACCACATTCATCATTGTAACACCAGCATTTCAGTAGTACGAAAGACCACGGTAATACCAGAAGTACAGTTGCCAATACATCATGGTAAAATTAGCAATAAAGTGGCATCATATATGATATAAACACGAGCAATAGAGTGGCACGATACATCATGGTAAAACTACCAGTACAGTTGCCACATACAAAGTGTTAACACTAGCAGTACAGTAGCATCATTTTCATCATAACACCAGTAGCATAGTGGTCCTATCCATCATGGTAACACCAGTAATATAGATGCCCCTTACATCATGGTAACTACAGCAAAACAGAAGCACCCTGCATCAGGGTAACATCAGCAGTAGAGTAGCACCTTACATCATGGTAACATTAGCAGTACAGACGCCACATATATCATTGTACCACCAGCAGTACAGAGGCACCATACATCATGGTAACGTCACCAAAGGAACAGCAAATTAAATCATGGTAACACTAGCAGTAAAGTCACCACATTTATCATTCTAACACCATCAGAACAATAGCACCATACATTACGGTAACACAAACAGTATAATGACGTCACACATCACGGTAGCACCAGAATAAAAGTGGCACCGAACATCATTGTAACACCAGCAGTACAGTGGCCCCATACATCCTGGCAACACCTGGAGTACAGTAGCACCATATATCATGGTAACACCAGCACTAAATGAGCACCATACACCATGGTAACACAAACATTACTGTGATACCTAACTTGATGTTAAGACAGGCAGTACAATTGCACCATGCATCATGGTACCATCAGCAGTATATTAGCACCATATATCATGTTAACATTAGAAGCACAATGTTCACATATTCCATTGTACCACCAGCATTAGAGTGGCCCCATACATAATGGTAACACCAGGAATACATTGGCCCCATTCATCATGGTAACATCAGCAGTACAGTAGCCCCTCTCATCATGGTAATACCAAGATCTCAGTAGCCCCATACAACAAGGTAGCACCAGCAGTACAGTAGTATCATATTTCATGGTAACACCATCAGTAGAGTGGCATCATACATCATGGTAACACTAGCAGTATATCAGCACCATACATAATGGTAACGCTAGCAGTATATTAGCCCACATACATTTTGGTAACACAAACAGTAAAGTAGCACCATACGTCATGGGAAGATCAGCACTAAAGTGACCCCATATATCATGTTAACACTAGCAGTACAGTAGCACCAAACATCATGATAACACCAGAAGCACAGTGGTCCTATACATCATAGTAAAACCAGAAGTACAGATGCCCCATACATCATGGTAACAAAAGCAGTACAGTAGCACCCTGCATCATGGTAACATCATAAGTGGAGTAGCACCTTATATCAAGAGAACATTCACAGTACAGTCGCCACATATGTTACTGTAACACCAGCAGTACAACAGCACCATATTTCACGGAAACATCAGCAGTTCAGTGGCCCCATGCATCATGGCAACACCAACAGTACAGTGACAACATACATCATGACACAACCAGCAGTACAGTGGACCCATACACGACGGTAACACAAACAGTACAATAATTCCTAACGTGATGGTAATACCAGCAGGATTTTGGCACCATACATGATGTTAACATCAGGAACACAGTATCTCCATACATCATGGTAAGATAAGCAGTACAGAGTCCTCACATATCATTGTAACGCCAGCAATAGAGTGGCCCCATACATCATTGTAACACCAGCACTACTGTAGGCCCACCCATCATGGTAACACCAACAGTACAGTAGCCCCACCCATCATGATAACAACAGCAGTACAGTAGCACGCTGCATCATGATAACACCAGCAGTAGAGTAACCCCATACATCATGTTAAAACTACCTGTAGATTAGCACCATAAGGTAATACCAGGAGCACAGTGGCCCCTATATATCATGGTAACACTGTCAGTACAGACGCCACATACAAAAAATATTAAACCAGCAGTACAGTATCACCATACAACAAGGTAACACCAACAGTACAGTGGCCCCATACATCATGACAATACCTGCAGTAGAGTGGCACCATAAATCATGGTAACATTAGTAGTACAGTGGCACCGTACAACATGGTAACACCAGCAGTACAAGAGCACCATACACCTTGGTAACACAAACATTACAGTAATACCTAACTTGATGGTACCAGCAGTACAATGTCACCTTGCATCATGCTATCATCTTCAGTACAGTACACCATATATCATGGTAACATTAGCATTACAATGGTCATATACATCATTGTAACACCAGCAGTAGAGTGGCCCCATACATAATGGTAACACCAGTACTACATTGGCCCCATTCATCATGGTACCATCAGTAGTACAATATCCCCACCCATCATGGTAACTCCTAGAGTACAGTAACCCAATACATCATGGTAACAGCAGCAGCACAGCAGCACCTTATATCAGGGTAACATTGCCAATAGAGTGGCTCCATACATCATAGTAACAGTAGAAGTACATTAGCACCATTCATAATGGCACCACCATCAGTTGAGTGACCCCATACATCATGGTAACCCCAGTACATTAGCTGCAAACATTTTGGTAAAACCAGAAGTACAGTAGCAACATACGCCATGGTAACGCCAGCACTAGAGTTTCATCATATAACGCTGTACTGCTAATGTTACCATAATGTAAGGTGATACCCTACTGCTGATCTTACCATGATGCAGGGTGCTACCGTTCTGCTGTTGTTACCATGATGAATAGGGCATCTATACTACTGGTGTTACCATGATGTATAGAACCATTGTGCTACTGGTGTTATCATGATGTATGATGCTACTGTACTGCTAGTGTTGTATGATGAAACTCTAGTGCTGGTGTTACCATGGCGTATGTTGCTACTGTACTTCTGGTTTTACCAAAATGTTTGGGGCTAATGTACTGAGGTTACCGTGGTTTATGGGGTCACTCAACTGATGGTGTTGCCATGATGCCCATACAATAAAGTGGCATCATACATCATAGTAACACGAGCAAGAGAGTGGCAACAAACGTCATGGTAGAAATAGCAGTACAGTTGCCACATACAAAATTTTAACACCAGCTGTTCAGTACCCCAACCATCACGGTAATACCAGCAGTACAGTTGTCCCATACATCATGGTAACATTAACAATAAAGTGGCTCCATACATCATGGTAACAGAGGAATAGAGTGGCACCATATATCAAGGTAACATTTACAGTAAAGTAGCATCATATTTCATGGTAACACAAACACTACAGTGGTGCCATACATCATGGTAACACTAGCAGTACAATGGCACCATACATTATGGTAGCACCAGTAGTGCAGAAGCCCCATACAACATGGTAACATCATTAGTACATTGGCGTCATACATCATGGTAACACAAGCCGACAAGTAATACCTAACATGATGGGAACACAAGCAGTACAGTGGTACCATGCATCATAGTAACATCAACCGCACAATAGCGTCATACATCATGGTAACATTAGCAGTACAGTGGCCATATACATCATAGTAACACCAACATTAGAATGTCAACATACATAATGGTAACAGCAGTATATTGGCACAATGCACCATGCTAACACCAGCGGTACAGTAGTCCCGCCCATCGTGGTAACACTTATTGTAGAGTAGCCCAATATGTCAGGGTAACAACAGCAGTACAGTAGCACAATACATCATGGTCATAACAGTAGTACAGTGGTACCATACAACATGGTAACACCAGCTGTACAGTAACACCAGACACGATAATTACCATGGTAACACAAGCAGTAGAGTAATATCTAACATGATGGTAACACCAGCAGTACATTGGCACCATGCATCATAGTAACATCAGACGTACAGTCGCATCATACATCATGGTAACATTAGCAGTACAGTGGCCACATACACCATTCTAATGAGAGCGTATAGTGGAAGCAAACATAATTGTAACACCAGAAGTACAGTGACCCTATACATCATACCAACACCAGCAGTACAGTAGCCCCATCCATCATGGTAACACCAACTGTACAGAAGATACATATATATTGGTAACACCAGCAGTACAGTAACACCATTAATCCTGGTAGCACCAGCATTAGAGTAACCCCATACATCATGGTAAACACTAGCAGTACAGTATCACCATACATCATGGTAACACCAGTAGCAGAGTGGTCCTATATATTATAGTTAAAACCAGTACCACAGTAGCCCTATACATCAAGGTAATACCAGCAGTACAATAGCACAATATATCATGGTAACATCAGCAGTATGGTGGCACCATACCTCATTATAACACCTGCAGTACAATGGCACCATACATCATGGTAACACAATTAGTATATTGGCACCTTATAACATGGTAACACAAGCGGTACAGTAATATCTAACTTAATGGTAACACAAGCAGTACAATGTCACCATGCATCACGGCAACATCAGCAATATATTGGCACCGTACATCATGGAAACATTACCCCATTAAAATGGTCATATACATCATTGTAACCCCATCAGTAGAGTGGCCCCATACATGTTGGTAACACCAGTACTACATTGGTCCCATTCATCATAGTAACAGCAGCAGTACAGTAACCCCACCCGTAATGGTAATGCCAAGAGTACAGTAACCCAATACATCATGGTAACGCCACCAGTACAGTATCACCATATTTCATGGTAACACCACCAGTTGAGTTGCCCCATACATCATGGTAACACTCGAAGTACATTATCACCATACATAATGGTAAACCCAGCAGTAGAGTGGCCCCATACATCATGGTAAGACTAGCAATACATTAGCTCCAAATATTTTGGTAATACCAGCAATACAGTAGCACCATACGTCATGGTAAAACCAGAACTAGAGTGACCTCATGCTGCACTAGCAGTACAGAAGAAGCATACATCATGATAACACAAGTAGCACAGTGGTCCTATACATCATGTTAACACCAGCAGTATAGATACCCCATACATCATGGTAACAACGGCAAAACAGTAGCACCCTACATCATGGTAACATCAGTAGTAGATTAGCACCTTATATCATAGTAACATTAGCACTACAGTCGCCACATATATTATTGTAACACCAGCAGTACAGTAGCATCATACATCATGGTAACGTCACTAGTAGAGTAGCAAATTAAATCAAGATAACACTAACAGTACAGTCGCCACATACATCATTCTAAAACCATCAGAACAATAGCACCATACATCACGGTAACACCAACAGTATAAAGACGTCACATATCACGGTAGCACCAGAGGTAAATTGGCACCGAATATCATGGAAACACCAGCAGTACAGTGGCCCATTACAACATGGCAACACCTGCAGTACAGTGGCACCATACATTATGGTAACACCAGCAGTACATGAGCACAATACACCATGGTAACACAACTAGAATTCCAATACCTAAGTTGATGGTAAGACCAGCAGCACAATGGTACCAAGCATCATTGTACCATCAGCAGTTTAGTAGCATCATATTTCATGTCAACATTAGAAGCACAATGGTCATATACTCCAATGTACCACCAGCATTAGAGTGATCCCATACATAATGGTAACACCAGGACTACATTGGCCCCATTCAGCATGAAGACATCAGCAGTACAGAAGACCCACTCATCATGGTAAAACCAAAATCACAGTAGCCCCATACATCATGGTAACACCAGCAGTACAGTAGCACCATACTTCGTGGTAACACCATCAGTAGAGTGGCACTATACATTCTGGTAACACTAGCAGTATGTTAGCACCATACATAATGGTAACACTAGCACTATATTAGCTCCATACATTTTGGTAACAAAAACAGTACAGTAGCACCATACGTCATGGGAACATCAGCACTAGAGTGACCCCATACATCACGGTAACACTACCAGTACAGTAGCACCATACATAATGATAACAACAGAAGCACAACAGTCCTATACATCATGGTAAAACCAGAAGAACAGATGACCCATACATCATGGTAACAAACGCAATACAGTAGCACCCTGCATCATGGTAACATCAGAAGTGGAGTAGCACCTTACATCTAGGGAACATTAGCAGTACAGTCTCCACATATATCATTGTAACACTAGCAGTACAAGAGCACCATATTTCACGGTAACACCACCAATATTTTGGCCCCATTCATCATGGCAACACCAGCAATACAGTGGCACCATACATCATGACACCCCTAGTAGTACAGTAGCACCATACACCATGGTAACAAAAGTAGTACAGTAATACCTAACGTGATAGTAATACCAGCAGGACTTTGACACTATGCGTGATGCTAACATTAGGAATACAGTAGCACCATACATCAGGGTAACATAAACAGTACAGAGGCCTCGTATATCATTGTAACGCCAGCAGGAGAGTGGTCCCATACATCATTGTAACACCAGCAGTACTGTAGCCCCACCAATCACGGTAACACCAAAAGTACAATAGCCCTACCTATCATGGTAAAAACAGCAGCAAAGTAGTACCATGCATCATGATAACACCAGCAGTAGAATGACGCCATACATCAGAGTAACACAATCTGTTGATTCGCACCATAACTCAAGGTAATACCAGTAGCACAGTGGCCTCTATATATCATGGTAACACTAACAGTACAATCGCCACACACAAAAATTGTAAAACCAGCAGTACAGTAGCACCATACACCAAGGTAACACCAGCAGTACAGTGTCCCCGTACATCATGACAACACCTGCAGTAGAGTGGCACCATAAATCATGGTAACACTAGTAGCACAATGGCACCGTAAAACATGGTAACACCAGCAGTACAAGAGCACCATACACCATGGTAACACAAGCAGTACAGTAATACCTTACTTGATGGTAAGACCAACGGTACAACGTCACCATGCATCATGGTAACATCATCAGTACAGTACACCAAATATCAAGGTAACATTAGCAGCACAATCTTCACAAACATCATTGTAACACCAGCAGTAGAGTGTCCCCATACATAATGATAACTCCAGTACTAAAGTAATCCCACCCATCATGGTAACACCAAGAGTACAGTAACCCAATATATCATGGTATCACCAGCAGCACAGTAGCACCATACAACATTCTAACACCACCAATAGAGTGGCTCTATACATCACGGTAACACTATAAGTACATTAGCACCATACATAATGGCAACACAACAGTAGAGTGGCCCCTAACACCATGGTAACACAGCAATACATTAGCCCCAAATATTTTGGTAAAACCAAAAGTACAGAAGCAACATACGCCATGGTAACATCAGCACTAGAGTTACATCATACAACACTAGCAGTACAGTAGCATCATACATCATGATAACACCAGTAGCACATTGGTGCTATACATCATAGTAACACAAGTAGTACAGATGCCCTATACATCATGGTAACAACAGCAGAATGGTAGCATCCTGCATCATGGTAACATTAGCAATAGAGTATAACGTGCATCATAGTAACATTAGCAGTACAGTCACCACATATATCATTGTAACACCAGTAGTACAGTAGCACCATACTTCATGGTAACATCACCAGTAGAGTAGCAATTTACGTCAAGATAACAGTTCAGTCGCCACATACATCATTTTAACACAAGCATTTCAGTACCACCAAAGACCACTGTAATACCAGCAGTACAATTGCCCATACATCATGGTAAGATTAGCAATATGGTGGCATCATACATCATAGTAACAAGAGGAATAGAGTGGGACCATACATCATGGTAACATCCCCAGTAGAGTAGCAAAATACATCAAGGTAACACAAGCAGTACAGTCGCCACATACTTCATTGTACACCAGCGTTTCAGTAGTACCAAAGACCACGGTAATACCAGCAGCACTGTTGCCCATACATCTTGGTAAAATTAGCAATAAAGTGGCATCATACATTATAATAACTCGAGCAATAGAGTGGCACCATACATCATGGTAAAAGTAGCAGTACAGTTGCCACATGCAAAAATTTAACGCCAGCAGTTTAGTACCACCAAACACCACGGTAACACCAGCAGTACGGTTGCCCCATACATCATGGTAACATTAACAATAAAGTGGCACCATACATAATGGTAACACGAGGAATACAGTCGCATCAAACATATGGTAACATCAGCATTAGAGTAGCACCATGTTTCATGGTAACACAAGCACTAGAGTGGCATCAAATATCATGGTAACACTAGCGGTACAGGGGCACCATACATCATGGTAACACCAGTAGTATAGTAGCCCCATACAACAAGGTAACATCAGTAGTACATTGGCGCCATACATCATCGTAACACAAACCGACACGTAATACCTAACATGATGGTAACATAAGCAGTACAGAGGCACCATGCATCATAGTGACATCAGCCGTACAATAGCGCCATACATCTTGGTAACATTAGCAATGCAGTAGCCATATACATCATCGTAACACTAACATTAGAATTCCAACATACATAATGGTAACACCAGCAGTACATTGGCAAAATGCACCATGCTAACACCAGCAGTACAGTAGCCCGGCCAATCATGGTAACACCAATTGTGGAGTAACCCAATACGTCAGGGTAACACAAGCAGTACACCATACATCATGGTAATAACAACAGTACAGTGGTACCACAAAACATGGTACCAAGAGCTGTACAGTAGCACCAAACACCATAGTTGCCACGGTAACACAAGCGTTAAAGTAATACCTTACATGATAGTAACACCAAAAGTTCATTAGCAGTATGCATCAAAGTAACATCAGACGTACAGTCGCATCATACATCATGGTAACATTAGCAATACAGTCGCCACATACACCATTCTAATGAGAGGGTATAGTGGAAGCAAACATAATGGTAATACCAGAGGTACAGTGACCCCATACATCATGCCAACACCAGCAGTACAGTAGTCCCATCCATCATGGTAACACCAATTGTAAAGTAAATACATACATATTGGCAACACCAGCAGTACAGTAACATCATTAATCATGGTAGCACCGGAAGAAGAGTAGCCCCATAAATCATGGTAAACACTAACAATACAGTATCACCATATATCATGGTAACACCAGTAGTACAGTGGCCCTATATATCATGGTAAACACCGGTAGTACAGTAGCCCTATACATCAAGGTAATACCAACAGGAGAGTAGCACCATATATCATGGTAACATCAGCAGTATAGTAGCAAATTACATCAAGGTAACACTAGTTGTACATTCGCCACATTCATCATTGTAATATCAGCAGTACCATAGCACCATACATCACGGTCACACCAACAGTACAATGACGCAATACATCACGGTAACACCAGAAGTAAAATGGCACCAAACATCATGGTAACAAAAGCCGTACAGTAGCGCCATACATCATGATAACACTATCAGTACAGTGGCCATATACATCAGTGTAACATCAGTATTAGAGTGACAGCATACATCATGGTAACACCAGCATTACATTGATCCCATACATCATGCTACCACCAGCGGTACAGTAGCCTCACCATTCATGGTAACAACAACTGTAGAGAAACCAAAAATATCAGGGTAACACCAGCAGTACAACAGCAAAATACATCATGGTAAAACCAGCAATCCAGTAATCCCATACATCATGGTAAAACCAGCAATACAGAGGCACCATACATCATGGTAACAACAGTAGTACATTGGTACCATACAACATAGTAACTACAGCTGTACGGCAGCACTATACACCATGGTAACACAAGCAGTACAATAATACCTATCATGATTGTAACACCAACAGTACAATGGCACCATGCCTCATAGTAACATCAGCCGTACAGTCACATCATACATCATGTTAACATTAGCAGTACAGTGGCCATATGCATCATTGTATCGCCAGCATATAGTAGCAGCAAACATAATGGTAACACCAGAAGTACAGTGACTCCATACATCATATTAACACCAGCAGTACGGTACCCCTATCCATCATGGTAACACCAACTGTCCAGTAGCCATATAAATCATGGTAACACCTGCAATACAGTAACACCATTAATCATGATACACCATCAGTAGAGTAACCCCATACATCATGGTAAACACTAGCAGTATAGTAGCATCATATATCATGGTAACACCAGTAGCACAGTGCCCCTATAGATCATGGTAAATACCAGCAATACAGTAGCCCAATACATCATGGTAACAGCAGCAGTACAGTAGCACAATATATCATAGTAACACTAAAAGTTCATTAGCACCATACAAAATTGTAAAACCAGCAGTTGAGTGGCCCCATACAACATGGTAACACCAGAAGTACATTAGCCCCAAACATTTTCGTAACACCAGCAGTACAGTAGCACCATACTTCATGGTAACACAAGATCTAGAGTGACCTCATATAACACTAGCATTACAGTAGCATCATACATCATGATAACACCAGTAGCATAGTGGTCCTATACATCATGGTAACACCAGTAGTACAGATGCCCCATACATCATGGTAACAACAGCAAAACAGTAGCACCTGCATCATGGTAACATTAGCAGTAGAGTAGCAACTTACATCATGGTAACATTAGCAGTACAGTCGCCACATATATCATTGTAACACCAGCAGCACAGTAGCACGTACATCATGGAACGTCCCCGGTAGAGTAGCAAATTTAATCAAGGTAACACTAGCTGTACAGTCGCCACATACATCATTGTAACACCAGCAGTACAATAGGACCATACATCATGGTAACACTACTAGTATAATGAAGTCACACATCACGGTAGCACCAGATATAAAGTGGTACCGAACATCATGGAAACACCAGCATTACAGCGACCCCATACATCATAGCAACACCTGCAGTACAGTGGCACCATACTTCATGGTAACACCAGCAGCACATGAGCATCATATATCATGGTAACATTAGCAGTACATTCATCACACATTCCATTATATCACCAGCATTAGGGTGGCCCCATAAATAATGGTAACACCAGCACTACATTGGCCAAATTCATCATGGTAACATCAGCAGCACAGTAGCCCTACTCATCATGTTAAACCAAGAATACAGTAGCCCTACACATCATGGTAACACCAGCAGCACACTAGTACCATATTTCATGGTAACACCATCAGTAGAGTGGCCCCGTACATCATGTTAACACTAGCAGTATATTAGCACCATATATAATGGTAACACCAGCAGTTGAGTGGCCCCATACATCATGGTAACACTAGCAGTATATAAGCCTCATACATTTTAGTAACAAAAGCAGTACAGTAGCACCATACGTCATGGGAACATCAGCACTAGAGTGACCCCATACATCATGGTAACATTAGCAATACAGTAGCACCATACATCATGATAACACCAGAAGTACAGTGGTCCTATTCATCATGGTAAAACCAAGAGTACAGTAGCCCCATACATCATGGTAACAACAGCAGTACAGTAGCGCCCTGCATCATGGTAACATCAGAAGTTGAGTAGCACCTTACATCGAGGAAACATTAGCAGTACAGTCGCCACATATATCATTTTAACACCAGCAGTACAAAAGCACCATATTTCACGGTAACAGCAGCAGTACAGTGGCCCCATACATCATGGCAACACCAGCAGTACAGTGGCACCATACATCATGACAGCACCAGCAGTACAGTGGCACCATACACCATGGTAACACAAGCAGTACAGTAATACCTAACATGATGGTAATACCAGCTGGAATTTGGCACCATGTATGACGGCAACATCAGGAATGGAGCAAAACATTATATCATGGAAACATTAGCAGTACAGCGGCCTCATACATCATTGTATCGCCAGCAGGAGAGTGGCCCCATACATCACTGTAACACCAGCAGTACTGTAGCCCCACCAATCAGGGTAACACCAACAGTACAATAGTCCCATCCATCATGGTAACACCAGCAGTACAGTAGCACCATGCATCATGGTAACACCAGCAGTAGAGTAACCCCATACATCATGGTAACAATATTAGTAGAGTAGCACCATAAGTCAAGGAAATACCAGTAGCACAGTGTCCCTATATGTCATGGTGACACTAGCGATACAGTCCCCACGTACAAAAATTGTAAAACCAGTAGTACAGTTGCACCATATACCACGGGAACACCAGCAACACAGTGGCCCAATACAAATTGACAACACCTGCAGTACATTGGCACCATATACCATGGTAACACTGGTAGTACAGTGGCACCGTACAACATGGTAAAACCAGCAGTACAAGAGCACCATACACCATATGGTAACACAAGCAGTACAGCAATACATAACTTGATGGCAAGACCAGCAGTACAATGTCACCATGCATTATGGTAACATCAGAAGTACAGTACACAATCCATCATGGAAACACTAGCAGTACAATGGTCATTAACATTATTGTAACACCAGCAGAAGAGTGACCCCATACATAATGGTAGCACCAGTACTACATTGGCCCCATTCATCATGGTAACATCAGCAGTACAATAACGCCACCTGCCATTATAACACCAAGAGTACAGTAGCCCAATATATCATGGTAACACCAGCAGCACAGTAGCACACTATGTCATGGTAACACCACCAGTTGAGTGGCCCCATACATCATGGTAACACTAGAAGTACATTGACACCAGATGTAATAGTAACACCATCAGTTGAGTGGCCCCCATACATCATGGTAACACCAGCAGTGCATTAGCCCCAAACATTTTAACACCAGCAGTACAGTCGCACCATAAGTCATGGTACCACCAGCACTAGAATTACTTCATACAACACTAGCAGTACAGTAGCACCATACATTATGATAATACCAGTAGCACAGTGGTCTTACACATCATGGTAACACAAGTAGTACAGATGCCTTAAACATCATGGTAACAATAGCAGAACGGTAGCATCCTGCAACATGGTAAAATCAGAAGTAGGGTAGCACCATGCTTTATGGTAACATTAGTAGTACAGTCGCCACATATATCACTGCAACACCAGCAGTACAGTAGCACCATACATTATGGTAACCTCACCAATAGAGTAGCAAATTACATCAAGGTAACTCAAGCAATACAGTCGCCACATACATCATTGTAACACCAGCATTTAAGTAGTACCAAAGACCACGGTAATACCAACAGTAGAGTTGCTCATACATCATTGTGACATAAGCAATAAAATGGCACATACATCATAGTAACACGAGCAATAGAATGGCACCATAGATCATGGTAAAACTAGCAGTACAGTCGCCACACACAAAAATTTTAACACCAGCAGTTCAGTGCCACCAAACATCCCGGTAACACCAGCAGTGCAGTTGGCCCGTACATCATTGTAACATTAGCAATAAATTGGCACCATACATCATGGAAACACGAGGAAGAGAGTGGCATCATATATCATGGTAACATCAGCAATACAATAATACCATATTTCATGGTAAAACAAGCACTAGAGTGGCACCATACTTCAGGGTAATACTAGCAGTACAGTGGAACCATACATCATCTTAACTCCAGTAGTACAGTAGCCCCATACAACATGGTAACATCAGCAGTACTTTATCGCCATACATCATGGTAACACAAACCGACAAGTAATACCTAATATCATAGTAACACCAGCAGCACAGTGGCACCAAGCATCATAGTAACATCAGCCGTAAAATAGCGCCATACATCATGGTATCATTAGCAGTACAGTGGCCATATACATTACAGTAGCACCAACATTAGAGTAGGAACATACATAAAGGTAACACCAGCAGTACATTGGCCCCATACATCATGCTAACACCAGCGGTACAGTAGCCCCGCCCATCATGGTAACACCAACTGAAAAGTAGTCCAAAACGGCAGGGTAACACCAGCAGTACAGTAGCACCATACATCATGGTAAAACCAGCAGTCCAGTAGCCCCAAACATCATGGCAATACCAGCAATAGAGGTACTATACATCATGGTAACAACAGTAGTACATTGGTACCATACAACATGGTAACACCTGCTGTACAGTAGCACCTTACACCATGGTAACACAAGCAGTACAATAATACATAACATGATTGTAACACCAGCAGTTAAGTGGCACAATGCATCATAGTAACATCAGCCGCACAGTCGCATCATACATCATGGTAACATTAGCAATACAGTGGCCACATACATCATTGTAACGCCAGCGTATAGTGGCAGCAAACATAATGGTAACACCAGAAGTACAACGACCCCATATTTCATTATAACACCAGCAGTACAGCAGCCCCATCCATCATGGTAACACCAACTGTACAGTAGCCACATATATCTTGGGAACACCAACAGTACAGTAGGACCTTTAATTATAATTAAAGGTGCTACAATAATTATTGTAGCACCAGCAGTAGAGTAACCCCATACATATTGGTAAACACTAACTGTCCAGTAGTACCATATTTCATGGTAACACCAGTAGTATAAGGGCCCTATAGATCATGGTAGATACCAGTAGTACAGTGGAGTAATACACCATGGTAACACCAGCAGTATAGTAGCACCATACATCATGGTAACATCACCAATAGAGAGGCCCCATATATCATGGTAACACTCATTATCACCATGCATAATGGTAAAACCAGCAGTTGAGTGGCCTCATACATCATGGTAACACCAGAAGCACATTAGCCCCAAACATTTTCGTAACACCAGCAGTACAGCAGCACCATACGTCATGGTAACATCATATCTAGAGTGACCTCATACAGCACAAGCACTACAATAGCATCATGCATCATGATAACACCAGTAGCACAGTGGTTCTATACATCATGGTAACACCAGTAGTACAGATACCCCGTACATCATGGTAACAACAGCAAAACAGCAACATCCTGCATCATGGTAACATCAGCAGTAGAGTAGCACCTTACATCATGGTAACATTAAGAGTACAGTCGCCATATATATCATTGTAACACCAGCAGTATAGTAGCACCATACCTCATAGTAACATCACCAGTAGAGTAGCAAATTAAATAAAGGTAATACTCGCAGTACAGTCGCCACATACATCATTGTAACACCAGCAGAACAATAGCACCATACATCACGGTAACACCAACAGTATAATGACGTCACACATCACAGTAACACCAGGTGTAAAGTGGCACCGAACATCATGGAAACACCTGCAGTACAGTGGCCACATATATCATAGCAACTCCTGCATTACAGTGGCACCATACATCATGGTAACACCAGCAGTACATGAGCACAATACACCATGGTAACATAAACTGTACTGTAATTCATAACTTGATGGTAAGAACAGCAGTGCAATGGCACCATAAATCATGGCAACATCAGCAATACAGTAGCAACATATATCATGGTAACATTAGCAGTACAATGTTCACATATTCCATTGTACCACCAGCATTAGAGTGGTCCTATACATAATAGTAACACCAGCACTACATAGTAAAATAAGCAGTACAGTAGCCCCACTCATCATGGTAAAACTAAGAGTACAGTAGCCCAGTACACCATGGTAACACTAGCGGTACAATAGAACCATACTTCATGGTAACACCATCAGTAGAGTGGCCCCATACATCATGGTAACACTAGCAGTAAGTTAGCTACATACATTTTGGTAACAAAAACAGTACAGTAGCACCATAAGTCATGGGAACACCAGCACTAGAGTGACCCCATACATCATGGTAACGCTATCAATACAGTAGCACCATACATCATGATAACATCAGCAGCACAGTGGTATTATACATCATGGTAACACCAGTAGTGCAGATGCCCCGTACATCATGGTAACAACAGCACTACAGTAGCACTCTGTATCATGGTAACATCACCAGTAAAGTAGAACCTCACATCAAGGTAACATTAGCAGTAAAGTCGTCACACATATATCATTGTAACACCAGCAGTAAAAGAGCGCAATATTTCACGTTAACACCAGCAGTACAGTGGCTCCATACATCATGGCAACACCAGCAGTACAGTGGCACCATACATCATGGCAACACCAGCAGTACACTGGCACCATATACCATGGTAACACAAGAAGTTCAGTAATACCTAACATGATGGTAATACCAGCAGGACTTTGGCACCATGAATGATGGTAACATCAGGAATAGAGTAGCACCATATTTCATGGTAACATTAACAGTACAGCGGCCACACACATCATTGTACCGGCAGCAGGAGAATGGCCTCATACATCATAGTAACACCAGTAGTACTGTAGCCCCACTCATCACAGTAACAGCAACAGTACAATAGCCCCACCCATCGTGGTAACACCAGCAGTACAATAGCACCATGAATAATAATAACACCTGCAGTAGAGTAACCCCATACACCATGGTAACACTTTCAGAACAGTAGCACCATAACTCAAGGTAATACCAGTAGCACAGAGGCCCTATATATCATGGTAACACTAGCGGTACAGTCGCCATATACAAAAAATGTAAAACAAGCAGTACACTAGCACCATACACCACGGTAACACCAACAGTACAGTGGCCCCATACAAACTGACAACACCTGCAGTACACTGGCACCATACATCATGGTAACACCAGCAGCACAAGAGCACCATACACCATGGTAACACAAGCAGTACAGTAATACCTAACCTGATGGTAAGACCGGCAGTACAATGTCACCATGTATCATGGTAACATCAGCAGTACAGTACACAACACATCATCGTAACATTAGCAGTACAATGATCCCATACATCATTGTAACACCAGCAGTAGAATAGCTCCTTACAAAATGACAACATCAGTACTCCATTGGCCCCATTCATCATGGTAACATCAGCAGTACAGTAACCCCACCCATCATGGTAACACCTAGATAACAGTAACCCAATACATCATGGTAATAGCAGCAGCACAGTAGCACCATATATCATGGTAACACCACCAGTGGAGTGGCCCAATGCATCATGGTAACACTAGAAGTACATTAACACCATACATAATGGCAACACCATCAACTGAGTGGCCCCATACATCATGGTAACATCAGCAATACATTAGCCCCCCAAATTTTGGTAACACCTGCAGTACAGTCACACCATACGTCATGGCAACACCAGCACTAGAGTTACCTCATACAACAGTAGCAGTACAGTACAATCATACATCATGATAACACTAGCAGCACAGTGGTCCTACACATCATGGTACCACCAGCAGTATAGATGCCCTATACATCACTGTAACAACAGCAGAACGGTAGCACACTGCATCAAAGTAACATCAGCATGAGAGAAGCACCTTACATCATGGTAAGATTAGTAGCACAGTCGCCACATATATCACTGTAACACCAGCAGTACAGTAGCACCATACATCATGGTAACATCAACAATAGAGTAGCAAATTATATCAAGGCAACACAAGCAGTACAGTCGCCACATACATCATTGTAACACCGGCAGTTCAGTAGTACCAAAGACCATGGTAATACCGGTAGTACAGTTGCCCCACACATCAGGGTAACATTAGCAATAAAGTGGCATCAAACATCATAGAAAGAGGAGAGGCACCATACAACATGGCAAAACTAGCAGTATGGACGCCACATACAAAATTATAACATCAGCAGTTCATTAACAACAAACACCATGGTAGCACCAGCAGTGCAGTTGCCCCATCCATCGTGGTAACATTATCAATAAAATGACACCATTCATCATGGCAACACGAGCAATAGAGTGGCACCATATATCATGTTAACATCAGCAATACAGTAGCACCATATTTCATGGTAACACAAGAACTACAGTGGCGCCAAACTACCAGTACAGTTGCACCATACATCATGGTAACACCAGTAGTACAGCAGCCCCATACAACATGGTAACATCATCAGTACATTAGCGCCATACATCATGGTAACACAAGCCGACAAGTAATACCTAACATGATGGTAATATCAGCAGTACAGTGGCACCATGCATCATGGTAACATCAACCGTACAATAGCGCCATACATCATGGAAACATTAGCAGTACAGTGGCCATATACATCATAGTAACACCAATATTAGAGTGCCAACATACATAATGGTAACACCAGCAGTACATTGGTCCCATATATCATGCTAACACCAGCGGTACAGTAGCCCCGCTCATCATGGTAACACCAAATGTAGAGTAGCCCAAAACGTCAGGGTAATACCAGCAGTACAGTAGCACAATACATCATGGTAAAACCAGCAGTCCAGTATCCCCATACATCATGGGAACACCAGTAATACAGAGGTACAATATATCATGGAAACAACAGTACTACACTGGTACCATACAACATGGTAACACCAGCTTTAGAGAAGCACCATAAACCATGGTAACAAAGGCAGTACAGTAACACATAACATGATGGTAAAACCAGCAGTACAGTTGCATCATGCATCATAGTAACATCAGCCGTACAGTCGCATCATACATCATGGTAACATTAGCAGTATAGTGACCACATGCATCATTGTAACGCCAGCATAATGTGGCACCAAACATAATAGTAACACCAGAAGTACGGTGACCCCATACATCAAGATAACACATGCAGCACAGTAGCCCCATCCATCAAGGTAACACCAACTGTATAGTAGCCACATATACCATGGTAACACCAGCAGTATAGTAGCACCATAAATCATGGTAGCACCAGCAGTAGAGTAATCCCATACATCCTGGTAAACATTAGCAGTACAGCAGCACCATACATCAAGGTAACATCAGTAGCACAGTGTCCCTATAGATCATGGTAAATACCAGTAGTACAGTGGCCCAATACATCATGGTAACACCAGTAATACAGAGCACCATACATCATGGTAACGCCACTAATAGAGTGGCCCAATACATCATGGTAACACTAGAAGTAAATTAGCACCATACACAAAGGTAAATCCAGCAGTTGAGTGGCCCCATACATCATGGTAACACCAGCAGTACATTAGCCCCAAGCATTGTGGTAACACCGCAGTAGAGTAACACCATACGTCATGGAAACATCAGATCTAGAGTGACCTCATACAAAAATAACAGTACAGTACAATCATACATCATGATAATACCAGTAGCACAGTGGTCCTATACATCATGGCAACATCAGAAGTATAGATAACCCATACATCATGGTAACAAAAGCAAAACAGTAACACCCTGCATCATGGTATGATCAGCAGTAGAGTACCACCTTATATCACGGTAACATTAGCATTACAGTCGCCACATATATCATTGTAACACCAGCAGTACAGTAGCACCATACATCATAGTAACATTACCAGTAGAGTACCAAATTAGATCAAGGTAACACTAGTAATACAGTCGACACATACAGCATTGTAACACCAGCAGTACAATAGCACCATACATCACAGTAACACCAACAGTATAATGACGTCACACATCACGGTAGCACCAGAAGTAAAGTGGCACCGAACATCACGGAAACACCAGAATTACAATGACCCCATACATCATGGCAACACTTGCAGTTCAATGGCACCATACATCATGGTATGACCAGCAGTAAATGAGCATCATACAACATGGTACACAAACAGTACAGAAATACCTAACATGATGGTAAAATCAGCAGTACAATGGCACCATGCATCATGGCAACATCAGCAGTACAGTAACACCGTATATCATGGTAACACTAGCAGTACAATCTTCACATATTCCATTGTACCATCAGCATTAGAGTGGCATCATATATAATGGTAACACCAGCACTACATTGGCCCCAGTCATCATGGTAACATCAGCAGTACAGGAACCCCACCGATCATAGTAAAACCAAGAGTAGAGTAGCCCCATACATCATGGCAACACCGCCAGTACACTAGCACCATGATTCATGGTAACGTCATCAGTAGAGTAGCAACATACATCATAGTAACACTAGCTGTATATTAGCACCATACATGATGGTAACACCAGCAGTTGAGTGGCCCCTTATTTCATGGTAACGCTAGCAGTATAATAGAGCTATACATTTTGGTAACAAAAACAGTACAGGAGCACCATACGTCATGGGAACACCAGCACTAGAGTTACCACATACATCATGGTAAAACTAGCTGTACAGTAGCATCATACATCATGATAACACCAGAAGCAGAGTGGTATTATACATCATGGTAAAACCAGTAGTAGAGATGCCCCATACATCATGGTAACAACAGCAGTCCAGTAGCACCCTACATCATGGTAACATCAGAAGTAGAGTAGCACTTACATCAGTGTAACTTAGCAGTACAGTCGCCACATATATCACTGTAACACCAGCAGTACAAGAGCACCAACTCATGGTAACATCAGCAGTACAGTGACCCCATACATCATGGAAACACCAGCAGTAAAGTGGCACTATACATCATGACCACACCAGCAGTACAATGGCACCATACACTATGGTAACAGAAGCAGTCAAGTAATACCTAATATGATGGTAATACCAGCAGGACTTTGACACCATGCATGATGGTAACATCAGGAAAGAGTAGCACCATACATCATGGTAACATTAGCAGTGCAGCAGCCTCTTACATCATTGTAACGCCAGAAGGAGAGTGGCCCCATATTTCATTGTAACAACAGCAGTACTGTAGCTACAACCATCACGGTAACACCAACAGTACAGTAGAGCCATCCATCGTGGTAACACCATCAGTAGAGTCGCCCCATACATCATGGTGGTAACACTAGCAGTATATTAGCCCCATATATAATGGTAACTCCAGCAGTTGAGTGGCCCCATACATCATGGTAGCACTAACAGCACATTAGCCCCATCCATTTTGGTAGCAAAATCAGTACAGTAGCACCATACATTATGATAACATCAGAAGCACAGTAGTATCATACATCATGGTAACACCAGTAGTAGAGATGAACAATACATCATGGCAACAACAGAAATAAAGTAGCACCCTGCATCATGTTAACATCAGCAGTAGAGTAGCACCTCACATCAAGGTAACATTAGCAGTAAAGTCGCCACATATATCAATGTAATACCAGCAGTACAAGAGTAACATATTTCACGGTAACACCAGCAGTACAGTGGCCCCATACATTATGGTAACACCAGCAGTAGAATGGCACCATACATCACGGCAACACCAGCAATACAGTGGTACCAAACACCATGGTAACACAAGCAGTACAGTAATACCTAACATGATGGTAATACCAGCAGGACTTTGGCCTCATGCATGATGGTAACATCAGGAATAAAGTAGTACCATATTTCATGGTAACATTAACAGTACAGTGGTCACACACATCATTGTAACGGCAGCAAGAGAGTGGCCTCATACATCATTGTAGCACCAGTAGTAATATAGCCCCACCAATCACGGTAACACCAACAGTACAATAGCCCCACCCATCGTGCTAACACCAGCAGTTCAGTAGCACCATGTATCATGATAACACCAGCAGTAGAGTAACCCCATTCATCATGGCAATACTATTGGTAGAGTAGCACCATAACTCAAGGTTATACCAGTAGCACAGTGACCCTATATATCATGGTAACACTAGCAGTGCAGTCGCCACATACAAAAATTGTAAAACCAGAAGTACAGTAGCACCATACACCACGGCAACACAAGCAGTACAGTAGCCCCATACATATTGAAAATACATGCAGTACAGTGACACCATACATCATGGTAACACTAGTAGTACAGTGCAACGTACAACATGGTAACACCAGCAGTACGAGAGCACCATACACCATGGTAGCACAAAAAGTAGAGTAATACCTAACTTTATGGCAAGACCAGCAGTGCAATGTCACCATGCATCATGGTAGCATCAGCAGCACAGTACACCATAAATCATGGTAACATTAGCAGTACAATGGTTACACACATCATTGTAACACCAGCACCAGCATCAGAGTGGCCCCATGTATAATGGTAACACCACTAATGCATTGACCCCATTCATCATGGCAACATCAGCAGCACTGTAACCCTACCCATTGGTCCTATTCGCTATGGCAGCACCAGCAGTACAGTAGCCCCAAACATCTTGATAACACCAGCAGTACAGTTGCACCGTACGTTATGGTAACATCAGCTGTAAAGTAGCTCCTTACATCATAGTAACAATAGTAGTGCAGTCGCCACATACATTATTGTAACACCAGCACTACAGTAGCACCATACATCACGGTAACGCCAGTAGTATAATGATCCCATACATCACGGTAACACCAGAGGTACAGTAGCACCAAAAGTCATGGTAAAACCAGCAGTACTGAGGCACCATATTTCATAGTAACACCAGCAGTACAGTGGCACCATACTTCAGGGTAACACCAGCAGTACAGTGACACCAGATTTTAAAGTAACACAAGTAGCAAAGTGGCAAAATACATCAAGGTAACACACGCAGCACAGTTGCACCATACATCAAGGTAACATCAGCAGTCCAGTAGAACTACGCGTCATGGTAACACCAGCATCAGAACGGCCCCACACATCATGCTAACAGCACCAGTATAGTGGCACAGTACATCAAGTTGACACCAGCACTACTGTGGCACCATACATCATGGTAACACTAGCGGTACAGTCGTCATTTTACAAATTTGTAACATCAGCAGTACAGTAGCACTATACCCAGGGTAACACCAGCAGTACAGTGGCCCCATACATCATGGTAACACCAAAAGTATAGTGGTACCGTATATCATGATATCACCAGCAGTACAATGGCAACATACTTCATGGTAACACTAGCAGTACAGTCGCCACATTCAAGATTGTAACAAAAGCAGTACAGTAGCACTATACATCACGGTAACACCAGCAGTACAATGGCCCCAAACATCATGGTAGCACCAACAGCACAGTGTCACTATATATCGTAGTAACTCCTGTAGTAGAATAGCACTATACTTCACGGTAACACCAGCAGTACAGTAGCCCCATTCACCATGGTAGCACCAACAGTACAGTAGCACCATGCATCATAGCAACACCAGCAGTACAGTAACCCCACCCATCATGGTAACACCAACAGTATAGTAGCCTCATACATAATAGTAACACCAGTAGTAATGTAGCACTATACATCATGGTAACAAAGGCAGGAGAGTAATCCCATATATAGTAACACTAGGAGGACAGTAGCACCATACATCATGGTAACAATAGTAGCACAGTGGCCCTATACATCATGGTAACACCAGCAGTAAAATAACACCATATATCATGGCATCATCAGCAGTAGAGTAGCAAATTACGTCATGGTAACACTAACTGCACAGTCGCCCATACATCAATGTAACACCAGTACTACTGTAGCACCATATATCACGGTAACACCAGTAGAAGAGTGACCCCATAAAGTACGGTATCACCAGAAGTACAGTGACAACAAACCTCATAGTAAAATCAGTAGTGCTGTGGCACCATAAATCATTGCAACACAGGTACGACAGGGGTACCATACTTTAGGGTAACACCAGTAATACAGTGGCACCATACATCATGGTAACAGCTGTACAGTGGCACCATACTTCATGAAAATACCAGCAGCAGAGTACCATCATACATCATGGCAACACCAGCAGTACAGAAGCACTACATGTCATGGTAACATCAGCAGTGCAGTGGCCACATAAATCATGGTAACACCAGCAGTTCATTGGCACCATACATCAACGTAACAGCAGCAGCACAGTGGCACCACATATCAAGGTATCATCAACACAACAGTGGCACTATACATCATGGTAACACCAGCAGTACAGTAGCACCATATTTCATTGTAACATCATCTGTAGAGTAGCATCTTACATCATGGTAACACTAGCAGTGCAGTCGCCACATACATCAACGTAACACTAGTACTACATTAGCACCATACACCACAGTAACACCAGCACTACATTGGTCCCATACATCATGACAACACTAGAAGTACAGTGGCACCACACTTCATGGTAACACTAGCAATACAGTGGCACTATACATCATAGAAACGTCAGCTGTACATTGGCACCATACTTCATGGTAACACCAGCAGTAATATTGCTCCATATATCATGGTCACAAGAGCATCATAGCTGCACCATATATCACGGTAACACCAGTAGGACAGTAACACTACAGGACATGGTAACACCAGCAGTACGGTGGTAACATACTTCATGGTATCTCCAGCAGTACAGTAGCACTATGCATCGTGGTAATACCAGCAGTGCGGTGGTATGATACTCCATGGTATCACCAACGGTACGATAGCACCATACATCATGGTAATACTAGCACTACAGTGTGCACCATACATCATAGTATCACTAGAAGTACAGTCGCCACATGCAAAATTTTATCAAAAGCAGTCCATTAGCACCATACTCCATGGTAACGTAAGCAGTACAATAATACCTAACATGACGATAACACCAGCAGTACAGGGCACCATGCAACATATTAACCTCAGCCATTAATAAACATCATAAATAATGGTAACATTAGCAGTAAACTGGCCACATATATCTTTGTAACACCAACAGTAGAATGGCAAAATACATCTTGTCAACACGAGCAATAGAGTAATCCCATACATCATGGTAACACAAGTAGTACACTAGCACCAGACATCATTGTAACACCATTAGTACAGTGGTTCTATACGTCATGGTAACACTAGCAGTTTAATAGCCCCAAACATCATGATAACACCAGCAGCACAGTATCATCAGCTGTAGAATAGCTCCTTACGTCATTATAACACTACTTGGACAGCTGCCACATACAAAATTGTAGCACTAGCAGTACAGTAGCACCATACACAACGGTAACACCAGGAGTACAGCGGCCCCATACATCTTAGTAAAACGAGCAGTACAGTGTAGCCATATATCATGGTATCACCAGCCGTAGGGTGGCAACATACATCATGTTAACACTAGCCGTATAGTCGCCACATTCAAGATCGTAACAAAAGCAGTACAGTAGCACCATACACCACGCTAAAACCAGCAGTAAAATGACCCCACACATCATGGTTACACAATCAGTACAGTGTCACTATATATCAAGGTAACTCCAGCGGCAGGGTAGCACCATACTTCATGGTAAAACCAGTAGTACATGAGCCCCATCCACCAAGGTAACATCAACAGTACAGTAGCACCATACGTCATAGTAACACCAGCAGCACAGAAACCCCACCCGTCAAGGTAACACCAACAGTATAGTATCCTCATAAATCATGGTAACACCAGTAGTAATGTAGCACTCTATGTTATGGTAACACAGGCAGTAGAGTAATCCCATACATCATGGTAACACTAGCAGTAGAGTAGCACCATACATCATGGTAACAATAGTTGCACATTGGCCCTATACATCATGGTAACACCAGTATTACAGTAGCCCTATATCTCATGGTAACACCTGCAGTATAATAGTACCGCACATCATGACATCATCAGCAGTAGAGTAGCAAATTACATCATGGTAACACTAGCAGTACAGTCGCCACATACATCATTGTAACACCAGCAGTACAATAGCACCATACATCAAGGTAACACCAGCAGTACAGTGGCACCATACATCATGGCAACACCTGCAGTACAGTGGCCCCTTACATCATGGTAACACGAACAGTAGAGCGGCACCATAAAACATGGTAACACCAGTAGTAGAGTAGCACCATACGCCATGCTAACACAAGAATTACAGTAATACCGATACTGATGGTAACATCAGCAGTACAGTGGCACAATGCAACATGATAACGTCAGCAGTACTATAGCACCATACATCATGGTAACATTAGTAGTACAATGGTCACATATTTCGTAGTAACATCAACAGTAGGGTGGCCCTATACATAATGGTAAGTAACACCAGCACTAGATTGGCCTCATTAATTATGGTAACATCAGCAGTACAGTAACCCCACCCAACATGGTAGTGCCAAGAGTACAGTAGCCCCATACATCAAAGTATCACTAGCAGTACAGTAGCACCATACACATGGTAACATCAACAGTAGAGTGGTCCCATACATCATGGTAACGACAGTAGTACATTAGCACCATAAAAAAAGGTAACATCAGTAGTTGAGTGGCCCCATATATCATAGTAACACTAGCAGTACATTAGCCCCACACATCTTGGTAAAACCTGCTATACAGTAACACCATACGTCATGGTAACACCAGCACCGGAGTGCCCCCATACATCATGCTAACACTTGTAGTACAGTAACACCATACATCATGACAACACCAGGAGCACAGAAGCCCCATACATCATGGTAACAAAAACAGTAGAGTACCACCATACATTATGGTAACACCCTCAGTACAGTAGCACCGTGCATCATGGTAACACCAGAAGTCGTGTAACCCCATACATCATGGTAACACTAGCAGTACAGTAGCACCAGACATCATTGTAACACCAGTATCATAGTGATTCTATATGTCATGGTAACACTAGCAGTTCAGTAGCACCATACATCATGGTAACACAAGCAGTACAGTTGCACAATATATTACGGTATCAGGAGCTGTAGGGCAGCTCCTTACGTCATAGTAACACTAGTAGTACAGTCGCCACATACAAAATTGTAACACCAGTGGTACAGTAGCACCATACACCACGGTAACACCAGCAGTAGAGTGGTCCCATATATCATGGTAACACTAGCAGTAAAGTGGCACCATAAAACATGGTATCACCAGTAGTAGAGTAGCACCATACGCCATGCTAACACAAGCATTACAGTAATACCGAAATTGATGGTAACACCAGCAGTACAGTGGCACAATGCAACATGATAAAATCAGCAGTATAATAGCACCATACATCATGGTAACATTAGCAGTAAAGTGGTCACATATTTCAAAGTAATATCTACAGTAGGGTGGTCCTATACATAGTGGTAACACCAGCACTAAATTGGCCTCATTAATTATGGTAACATCAGCAGTAAAGTAACCCCACCCATCATGGTAGCACCAAGAGTACAGTAGACCCATACATTAAGGTATCACTAGCAGTACAGAAGCACCATACATCATGATAACATCAACAGTAGAGTGGCCCCATACATCATGGTAAGAGCAGCAGTACATTAGCATCATACAAAAAGGTAACACCAGTAGTTGAGTGGCCCCATATATCAGAGTAACACCAGCAGTACATTAGTCCCACACAGCTTGGTAACACCTGCAGTACAGTAACACCATACGTCATGGTAACACCAGCACTGGAGTGACCCCATAAATCATGCTAACACTAGCAGTACAGTAACACCATACATCATGACACCAGGAGCACAGAAGCCCCATACATCATGGTAACAAAAACAGTAGAGTACCGCCTTACATCATGGAAACACCCACAGTACAGTAGCACCATACATCATGGTAACACCAGCAGTCGAGTAACCCCATACAGTACGGTAACTCTAGCAGTACAGTAGCTCCAGACATCATTGTAGCACCAGAATTTCAGTGGTCCTATACGTCATGGTAACACCAGCAGTTCAGTAGCACCATACATCATGGGAACAAGCAGTACAGTTGCACCATATATTATGGTATCATCAGCTGTAGGGTAGCTCCTTACGTCATAGAAACACTAGCAATACAGTCGCCACATACAACATTGTAACACCAGCAGTACAATAGCACCATATACTACGGTAACACCAGCAGTAGAGTGGCCTCATACAACATGGTAACACCAGCAGTACAAAGGTACCATATATCATGGTATCACCAGCAGTACAGTGGCAACACACATCATGTTAACTCTAGCCGTATAGTCACCGCATTCAAGACTGTAACAAAAGCAGTATAATAGCACCATACACCACATTAACACCAACAGTAAAATGGCCCCACACATCATGGTAACACAAACAGTACAGTGTCACTATATATCATGTTAACTTCAGCAGTAGAGTAGCATCATACTTCACGGTAACACCAGCAGTACAGGAACTCCATCCACCTTGGTGACACTAACAGTACAGTAGCACCATACATCACAGTAACACCAGCAGTACAGTAACTCTACCCTTCATGGTAACACCAACAGTACAGTAGCCTCATACATCAAAGTAACACCAGTAGTAATGCAGCACTATACATTATGGTAACAAGGCAGGAGAGTAATACAAATACATCATGGTAACACTCGTAGGACAGTAGCACCAAATATCATGGTAACAATAGTAGCACAATGGCCCTGTACATCATGGTAACACCAGCAGTGCAATTGCACCATATATCATAGACACATTAGCAGCAGAGTAGCAAATTACATTATGGTAACACTACCAGTACAATGGCACATACATAAATGTAATACCAGTACTAGAGTAGCACCATACATCACGGTAACATCAGCAGAACAGTGACTCCATAAAACACGGTATCACTTATAGTACAGTGGCAGCAAACGTCATGGTAACACCAGTAGTACTGTGGCACCATAAAACATGACAACACAAGTAGTAGAGGGGTACTATACTTCAGGGTAACACCAAAAGTACATTGCACCATACATCACGGTAAGAGATTTTCAGTGGCACCATACTTCATGGAAACACCAGTGGCAGAGTACAACCATAAAACATGGTAATACCAGCAGTACAGAAGCACTACACGTCATGGTAACATCAACAATACAGTGGCCCCATACGTAATGGTAACACCAGCAGTACAGTGACACCATACATCAACGTAACAGCTGTATTACAGTGGCACTATACATCAAGATATCACCAGCATAACAGTGGCAATATACATCATGGTAAAACCAGCAGTCAGTAGCACCATATATCATGGTAACATCATCTGTAGAGTAGCACCTTACATCATGGTAACACTAGCAGTACAACCGCCACATACATCAATGTAACACCAATACTACAGTAGCTCCACACACCACGGTAACACCACCAGTACATTGGCCCCATACATCATGGTAACACTAGCAGTACAGTGGCACACCCTTCATGGTAACACTAGCAATACATTGGCACCTTACATCATAGAAACATCAACTGTACAGTGGCACCATACTTCATGGTAACACCAGCAGTAATGTGGCCCAATGCATCATGGTAACACCAGCAGCATAGCTGCGCCAGACATCATGGTAACACCAGTAGGACAGTAACACTACAGGTCATGGTAACATCAACAGTACAGTGGTAACATACATCATGGTATCACCAGCAGTACAGAAGCACCATATATCACGGTAACACCGGCACTACAGTGTGCACTATACATCATGGTAACACTAGCAGTGCAGTCGCCACATGCAAAATTTTAACAAAAGCAGCAGAGTAGCACCATACTCTGTGGTAACAGTAATACCTGACATGATGGTAACACAGAAGAACAGAGGCAGCATGCATCACAGTAACATCAGTCGTACAGTAACACCATACATCATGGTAACATTAGCGGTACACTGTACACATGCATCAATGTAACACTAGCAGTTGAGTGGCAAAACATAAAATGGTAACACAAGAAGTATATTGACCCCATTCAGCATGGTAAAACCAGCAGAACAGTAGCCCCAACCATTATGATAACACGAACTTTACATTAGCCCCATACATCATGGTAATAAAAGTAGTGCAATAGCACCATACATCATGATAACAAAAGCAGTACAGTAGCATCATGGTAACACCCGCAGTACATAAGCACCATAAATCATGGAAAAAAACAGCAGTGGAGTGGCCCCATAAATCATGGTAACACTAACAGTACAGTGGCACCAGACGTCATGGTAACACCAGTAGTACAGTGGTCCTCTACGTCATGGCAACACCAGCAGTACAGTAGCCCTATACATCATGGTAACACCAGCAGTACAGTTGATCCATATATTATGGTATCATCAGCTGTAGAGTAGCTCCTTACGTCATAGTAACACAAGTAGTACAGTCGCCACATACATCATTGTAAAGCCAACACCACAGTAGCAACATACATCATGGTAACGACAGCAGTACAAGGATCCCATACATCACGGTAACATCTTAAGAACAGTGGCACCAAAAGTCATGGTAACACCAACAGTACTGTGGTTCCATATATCACAGTAATACCAACAGTATAGTGGCACCATACTTCATGGCAAAACCAGCAGCACATTCGCACCATATCCATGGTAACACAGGAAGTTAAGTGGCCAAATGCATCATGGTAACACCAGCATCACAATTACATCATACATCAAGGTAACATCAGCAGTACAGTAGCACTGCACGTCATGGTAACACCAGCAGTACAATGGCACCACATCCCATGTTAACACCACCAGTACAGGGGCACCATACATCAAGGTAACCCCAGCACTACTGTGGCACCATACATCATGATAACACTAGCAGTGCGGTCGCTACATACAAAATTGTAACACCAGCAGTAAAGTAGAACCATACACAACGGTAATACAAGCAGTAGAGTGGCCCCTTACATCATGGCAACACCAGCAGTACAGTGGGATCATATATCATGGTACCACCAACAGTACCGTGGCAACATACATCATGGTAACACTAGCAGTATAGCACCATATGAAAGATTGTAACAAAAACAGCATAGTAGCACCATACACCACGATAACACCAGCAGTAAAATGGCCCCACAAATCATGGTAGCACCAACATTAGAGTGTCACTATATATCGTAGTAACTCCAGTAGTAGAATAGACCATACTTCACGGTAGAACCAGCAGTAAAGTAGCCCAATCCGCCATGGTAATACCAACAGTACAGTAGCACCATACATTAAAGTAACACAAGCAGTACAGTAACCCAACCCATCATGGTAACACCAACAGTACAGTAGGCTCATTCATCATAGTAGCACCAGTAGTAATATAACACTATACATCATAGTAACAACGGCAGTAGATTAACCTCATACATTACTGTAACACTATCTATACAGTAGCACCATACATCATGGTAATACCAGTAGTACAGTAGCCCTATACATCGTGGTAACACCAGCAGTGCAGTAGCACCATATATCATGGCAACATCAGCAGTAGAGTAGCAAATTACATCATGGTAACACTAGCACGACAGTCGCCACATACATCATTGTAACACCAGCACTACAGTAGCACCATACATTAAGGTAACACCAGCAGGACAGTGACCCCATGAAACACGGTCTCACCAGAAGAACATGTCAACAAACGTCATGGTAACACCAGTAGTACTGTGGTGCCATACATCGTGGCAATATAAGCAGTACAGACGCACCATACTTCATGAAAACACCAGCAGCACAGTACCATCATACATCACGGTAACACCAGCAGTATAGTAGCACTACAAGTTATGTTAACATCAGCAGTTCAGTGGTAACATTCATCATGGTAACAACAGCAGCACAGTGGCACTATACATCAACGTAACAGCAGTAGTAGAGTGGCACCATACATTAAGGTATCACCTGCACAGCAATGGCAACATACATCATGGTAACACCAGCAGAACAGTAGCACCATATATCATGGAAACATCAGCTGTAGAGTAACACGTAGCATTATGGTAACACTATAATCTCCACTCGCGTTTCCGTTTCAAAGGTGGTGTTTGTGCTTATTCCAACATAAACACACCTGTTGCGCGCCTCAAGGACCTTGAATCCCCAAACTTTGATGTTATGTGGCTTAAGGTCTGTCTCCCTACTACCACACTTGTCCT
>JAYMFT010368899.1:0-21913 GCA_038088735.1 Panulirus argus
CACACACACACACACACACACACACACACACACACACACACACACACACACACACACACACACTCACTCACACACACCCACACTGACCATGGGTCACCATGGGCCTGCCTGAGTTAAAATCCTGGGCATGACAGTTAGTCCATACCCATTCCATTGTTCATCCTATGCTCAGGGCTGGTCAGTAAATGGTTACCTGGCATAGGCTGGAGTAAATGTCTGTGTATGTGCACTTGGGAGTAATGACATGGTACGTATAGTAGGTTGAGAGATGGGACAACACGATTGTAAAACTCTCTCCTTGCAACACACAAATTTTAATTGCAAATAGTAATCATACAGACACATGCACACTGACACTGTACTTCATGGGAAGCTGATTAGGAAAATAGATCATTAGTCATGATTAAGGGTGAAACTCTCTCAAGGGATAAAATATTAATTAAGTGGAAGGGAACACAGAACACATGTCAGAGGACTCTGACACTTCTCATAATGGATCTAGGCAACCAGTGGAAAGCCACAGAGTTTTATTCTGGAATTTTATTCTGGAACCATCACTCTTCTTGATCTATGTAAATGACTTGCCTGAAATATGGATTTCTGCCTTAATATGTCTGTAGATGATGCATAGTTCTATGGATTTCTGCCTTAATATGTCTGTAGATGATGCATAGTTCATGAGGGAGGTGAAAAGTATGGAGGATTGCATCACCATAGAAGGAGACCTAGACAGACTCCAAGCTGGTGTGATACATGGTTGATAAAATTCAATTAGATCAAATGTAAAGTAATGAGAATGAGACAAAGTGAAAGAAGGTCTCGGTGTGATTATTATCTAGCAAGAAATAAGCTTCAGGATTCTGTGTGTGAGGAGGACTTTGGAGTCGGCATCATCCCTAATTTATTCACCTTTGTCCCACATTAGGAAAGTAGTTAGGGAGACCAACTATGCCAGTGTATATTAGAAGTATGGATAAGGAAATGTTTAGCAAGCTTTTCATATTTTACATGAGGCTAAAACTGGAATATGCTTCTCAAGTTTGGCCACTGCATGTAAAGAAGTGCAAACAACTACCTGAGATGATGCAGAGGAAGGCAACAGAGATATTCCCATAATTAAGAGGACTGAGTTACAAGGAGAGGCTAGAAGCCAAAAATTTGCTGGCCTTAGAAGAAAGAAGTGCGAGGGGTGACCTGAATACAATCAGTAAGTTTTTAAAGAGATTGATGACGAAGGGAGTGAAGTTCTTTGAAAGGTGTAGGGATTAAACATATAAAGGACATAGGACAAAATTAAGCAATTAACTTATTAAAAAAGATATAAAAGAAGTGCTTGTATTGTATGAGAGTGGTGGACGAATGGAATAAAGTGACTGAGGACATGGTTAATACAGACAGCTGACATAAATTTAAGAAGTTATGAGATAGTGGAGAATGTTAAGTAGATGGGGCCCCTCAAGCGTAAAACTCCCCTCCCCATACAGTACAAATAGGTAATTACACACACTCTCTCTAAGAACTGGTCTCTGGGAATCTCTTGTCACCTTGGGAATCCAAATTCTCCTGGTTCTTTTTATAATTGAAATTGCTGTTATTAGTACTTTACCATATCAGGGATATGCATCTTTTACTGCTTCATGTACCATGCTAAATGTTCCTTCATTGTTATCATTGTATATTTGTTCATGTGTAAATTTCATAGAGGATGATATGATATCAACACTGCTATGCACATCTTTCCTACGATAACTCTTCTCTTTATGTATTATCTAAATGATCTCTCTTCCACTGTTTCCTGAGTTGAAGCCTTCTGTTTTTCGGAGGGCCAGTTCTCCTCCTCCTTTGCCTTCTCTTTTGCTCCTTGTTATTATATACTCATCTGACTGGAACAGATGAGATCTTATCTCTTCAGTAATCTTTGTTTCCATAACTTCAACAGTATCAGGTGGGCTTTTCCTAATTTTTTCATACGTGCTTGCTGTTTCCTGCCATAGTGAGTTACTGCCTGGAACAGACGAAGAAAGTCTTCATTTGCTCACATCTGTTCTGTAACTGTTATGTGTAAAGCATGGAAAACACAGTTCCTAATGGGATCCATAAATTCCAGCTCTTCAACAAATAACTTCTAATCCATTCACATTGGTATACATTACTTTCAGTCTGACTTTACCATCACCTGACATTACTGACCTGTTTGCAGGGCTGTTTCCTCCTCATGACTCATTATATCTCTCCCATTTTTTGCCTTCTGCCTGTATTCTTTGCTCTTCTTCCCCTCTTCCCTTAGAGGATGCCCCACTGAATTTCAACATGTTTTTAAGTCTGCCTAAGAATCTCCTGGCTAGGTGACTCCAAAGCAATTGTAACCAAAACTGGGCAGCCCCTTAAGACTTGATTATAACCACCCATTCTTCTCTCTTGTATTACAGAAACTGCTTATAGCCTCCAGTAATCTTTCGAGAAGTGTTCTATCATTCTTTCCTTTTTCTTTATCTGGTATATAATTTTTCAGTCCAGAAATGATTAGAGATGTATGTCATATCAGCCTCACATTTTCATAGTCTTCCTAATTTTTAGCTAGATCTTTCAGAGTTGTTTTGTCAGCCTCAATATCTCTAGCCTTTTCCTGCTTGCCTTTTCCTGGAATCACCCTCATAGCAGACAAGCACTAAACCTGTATCCTCGGCACTTATCTCAACCTTTCATCAAGTGGGCTGTACTTATCCCTGATTGTTCCATCTCTTACGATGTATATTATTCCTTGTACAGCTTTACTTATATCCCTGTGTATCTCTGAATGTCGCCACATCCTTGATCCACTATTGTAAATGGGCTGAACCAGGGCATATGAAGTGGCAAGGGGAAACTAAGGAAAGGTCTGAAGAGCTATGGTTTTGATACATTGTACATGACAGCTGTTGAGTGGATGCGAGCATATGAGGCTATTCTTCATCTGTTCTTAGAACTACTTCACAACATAGGAAAGGAAAAACTAGTATCAAAGATAAATACATTCTTGTATGTGTGTGTGTGTTCTTTAAGAACTTCTAGTTTTCGTAAGGATATATATTGTAATGAAATACATTTCCAGATACTTGTCTTGGGGCATTGGTGGAAAGTGTCTCACCTTGAACCAGATTTTCAGTATCATGCTGGATATAAAACACACAGGTATGTTTGTTTGTAGTTTCTTGTGCATTGTAGAACAGGTTTTCATGCCATATCAGTGATTGTTGATGTAATCAATTAAATGTGTTTAATTCATCAAAAGAAAATGAAAAATATAACCTTTCTGTAACTTCCTTTTATGTCATAAGATGTTCACTTAGATTATGAATTGTTAAAAAGCACTGAAAATTTAGCCACATGTCCAGTATTTTATTGCCAGAATATTTTATATTAAGAAAGTTAATAGTAAGTTGATAACCTTTAATAAAGTAAGCATTTTTAGTCTTTCGTTGAATTACTTATTACAGTGCTCCTCTAACTGCTTATGGGTATTTGTGGTAACTCATTTTCTTATTCCATATATGTACATTTTGTTTACCATCAAAGCTTGAAAGGCATGATAAGAATTTATTGTCTGTCTCTTAGTAGTAGTTACTTTCTGAGCATTTGCATTTAGAACTTTACAGACTTTCATTTTGTGGATTTCATTTTTAGGACCTACCTGTAATCTACCAGTAAATAATGATAAAGTAATTCCCCATGGTGAATAGATTTCCAAATACATGTGAATGCCTCAGTGAATCAAGAACATTGATTAACTGATAAATGGTATCTAATTATTTTTTTATTACAGTAAAACTGTACATTTAGATGAAATATTTTATATATAGTAGATGAAATATTTTATATATAGAAAAATGGTCATCATTGTGTTCATAATTCATTTGAAATTTAGTAGAAGGTACTAACATCAGAGAGTTGTCTTTGAGGAAAGTTACCCTTTCAAGAATGGGGTCCTTGAGCAATTATGAATACATTATGCAGCATAATGCATGCAGACTGGCCTCTGCAAACACTGCACTAGACTTGCCCTCTGTCAGTGGCCTGTTAAAGGTGAAGCACTAAAGGCTAAGAAGTGGCACTGGGGTTCTTTAGTTATGGAGACTCTGTTGCCATGGCCACCCCTTTGAGGGAGTTCCAATTGGAACAGGTGTCATAGATACAGATAGATAGTTAGTGAAGGTGCTGATGGGATGCAAAGGTTTTGAAGAGACTATTGGATAAAGTATATGATTGGTGCTGTGAAGGTGTGGACCTTTAGAGGGATTGACTATGGGAAGGGTGTTTACTGAGAAGGCTTAAGGTCTGATTAAGAGTTAGAGGAAGGAACTGTTTGTTAACTGATATTCTCATGTAATTTTATTTGAGGAATTGTAGTTACTGTATTACTGTTCCAAGAAAAAAATGAATGATTTATTTGTGTGTTATTGTTTACTTTTAAATTTAAAAGGTGATTGGCACCATTCACTGCGTCATGTTCCGAGAAGAAAGCTACGTTCCCCACCAACTGAAGAGGAACTTGAGGCCATGTTCATGAAGAAACGAAATATGCAAAGAAAAACCAGATATTTCCGCCCCAACAGGTAGAATCCTTTATCTTTCTTGATTGTTTATTTCTGTTTGTTACCACTTTCCCATTTGTTCTCTTGTTTTTCTTCATACTATTAACTTCCTTCCAAAAAAACTTTATCATATTTTCCCTAAAGTTTTCTGATACACACCCTAACTTTCAATGGCTCCCTGTTTCAGCATGCACACTTTCCCCATGACCTCCTACAGCTTTTTTATGTACAACTCCCAGTCACTTGCACTCCTTACCTGCAGATAATGCATATCGCCTTTCTCCTGTTTTAGTAGCAAATTTACTTCCTCACACCACTGCATACTACTCTTTCTCACATTCTGTATGTCGCACACACCTATTGCACACGTAAGCAGTGCTTTTCTAAATGCCTCTCATTCCTCAACGGACTACCAAACCTTTATTTACTTGCTACCCCTATAATTTCCCCTTTTCCTAGACCCTATACAATCCTTCACCCACGCTTCCACCAAGTAACAGTCATTTCTCTCTAGCTGCGTCTCTTATTACATTCACATCCAAGAGTCTTTCCTGTTCGTGCCTTACCTGTCAGTTTCTATATAATCCAGTAATGCCCACTTTCCATCACCCCTATTTACCCATGTATGCCTATGTATATACCCTTTTTTTTTTTTTTTACCAGGTTTTCCCAATTACCAGACCTTTCTTCATCATATAGCTTCACAAACTGTTCACCATTTTCATTCTCAGTGGGATCCCCATGCCCTCCTAATTATATTTGTGTTCCAGTTGATACCTCAGTAAGACACAAAATGCAGTTTTGTATGAAAAAGAATCAGAGTTGAACAAGCTTTTTTCTGCACTCATAAAGCCCAAACAAAATCCTATTTATTGTGTATACATAAACCATTATTGTTTGTTTTCCCAATTTTCATTTCTGTTCTTTGATATCATGCATGATTGCACGTTTCTATGGTAGCAAGAAGTTTTAATCTAAAGAAATATTTTTGTGTCACACGAATGATCATGGTTCTGGTAAATATATTTGTACATCCTACATGCATAAAGTTTACATGTGTCGTAATTTCCAGGTATTCATGATTCAAGAGTCTTGATGAAGATCATGCCACCATGTAGATGGATATGACAAGCATATGAAAAGGATATGCAAGTGTGATTTTTGTGTGAAATACAAAGAAGACTGTAGGTATGTTGATGCAAGGTAGTTGATATTTTTAACATCTCTTGTACTGAGTCAGTGACTTGAAAATATTGTGATTTATATAAGATTTTTTAAGACAGTATATATTAAATTGACATGCTTGCAAAGTGGCTGGATAGCTAATTTTTAATCCGACCACTTGAGGGTTTGTCATTTGTAATTATAGTGGATGAAACATCATAATGCAGAAGTTATATATTTATCTTTCTATATCATACAGTACATATAATGGTGTCCTGTAATTTTACAATTACACTCATGTATCATACGTGCAATGTTGCTGAACTCCACCTGCTTGACATTACATGGCAAGTGAACAGTCACTTTTGATGAGGCTGTATCATTGTCAGAAGATGAAAGAGAGTAGTCTCATCAAAGAACCTCTCACTTCAAAGGAGTCCATGATGTCCAAGGGTTGCATAAATATTGTTTTCTGCACTTGGGGCTTAGTGCCCTAAGCAGAATCATCCCATAATGGTATTCTACCATGAAATAGTTGCCAGAAAATTTTGCCTGTTAGTTTGCCTTCACAGAATGTTAGTTTTTGCCCAGTACTCGCTCCAAAAATAGAAAATCTGCTAATTGAAAGATAATTAAAATAAGTGAATGAATATTCTTCCAGCAGTTGAGATAGATAAGTCAAGTAAATAAAGAAGGATTTACAAATATAGGTGGAGTGGTGTGGCGACAGAACTTGTGTTGCTTTCAGGAGAAAAAAAGGAAAGCCTTGGATTTTTAATTCGTGGATGTGATAAATGGAAGCACGCTTGCATGTTTGTATTAATGAGGCCACTATCATATAAACTTGCTCGCAGGGACATCTATAGGAGCAAAACAGGTCTTGTATGTATATAAATGTATTGAATTAATAATAAAGGATAAGATTAAGAGATATATTTTTATTCTCATCAGTAATCTTAAAAGATTTTTGGGCACCTGCTATAGAACAAGCAAGACTGCAAAATAAATCAGGTCTTGACAAATTAACTGGGTGGTCAGATGGACAGCAAATGAAATTTAGGGTAGATAGAAAGTTACACACCCTTTGGAGATGAAAATATTGAACATGACTATGAAATGCTCAGATTATCCTACACAAGGTTACACCACGAGTGAAAAGTCACTTTCGACAAGGCTTTGTCATTGGGAGTCTCATCAAACAACTTCTCATTCCAAAGGAAATCTACATCTCTTTCCCTGCAGCCTTAGGCTTCAGGAGCCTTTACGAAAATCCTGGTCATCACCAGAACTCTCCTAAAAATTGGTCCTAGGGTAATTATAGAAAAAGGATGGTCAAGAATCTGCAACTGAAAGTAAATGTAATAGAAAGGATCTCAGAGTTCTTATTGGCAAGAACCTGAGGTACTCTAAATGATGTACAACAGCAAGAAATAAAGCAAACCAAATGTAAGGTTTCGCATATAACAAGATACATTGGCCACAAAACTCCAAAAACAATACCTGGCACTACCTCACAAATGCAGGAAACGGCAGTCAGGTATAAAATAACTTCTACGTTCAAGTTACATTTTACATGTTGATTGTTTTGCACCTCTGAGGAACTAACGCGTAATTACATCATCCACGCACCCCATTTCATATTGGTAATTGGTAAAAGTTGTATTACCATCAACTGATTATTTTTCAGTTTAGGTATTCTTCACTGATATACTGAAATCTTGTATGAGTTTGAGATTTAAAGCTTTTTTTTTCCCACAGACCTCGTACTTTTGTGTCATAATTTGACAAGGAAGTATTGGTCAAAAGGTATATTAGTTTATTAGCCTATTATGTGCAATAAACTTTGAGGCTATAACTTTTTGGACTGTAGCCCTTTGCTGAGTTAAAATTCCACCCGAGCAACAACATCTTTGTAATAACCTATTAGTACAGGACGGGATAGATTTTTTTTTTTTTTTTTTTTTTTTTTGAGATTCAAGAGGTCCAATCTGTTGTTTCCTGAGCAGGAAAGTGAACTTTCAAAATGCGGGTGTTTACAAGCCTTGGTCTGGGAGGTCTGGACTGGGATTCATTCTGCTTCGTAAGAAATAAGCAAACACATTCCCTAAACCTTTTATACCTCTGGTAAAACAAGAACATCTGCCTGGTCAGAGATTTAGACAGTTTTTGCAAGAAACATAGCAGTAGAATGACACTGAAATCCCCTATTCAGCTATATCTTGTAATCTAAAGGCTACCTGAGTAAACAGATTCAAAAAGCCCAATGTTTTTGGTATTCAGTGAGATTACTGAAACTGAAATGGGACTTTGCCACCCTGAAAGTAATTTCTGGGGTCGTCTCCCTAAAGTTCACATGCTTGTGGTCACCCCTGAAGTTGGATAGGGACCGTTGGCAAACTTATTCCAACAGAGCTTCTCGCCCACATAAGTCCAACCTTTCCCTGCTGCTGACTGTAGCGCAGCCTATAAGTTGTTAGAGCTCGAGGAGAAGGGATCCTTTGGATGTTCATAATAATTATAGGGGATGCCTATCCCCTCTCCCCAGACTCCTAGCCACATAATCGAATTCTGCTTTCCCGTTTGAGGGTCTGTGATTGGTAAGGATCAGAATGTGAAAAGTGATTCGTCCTGATTAGAATTGGAAGGAGACGCTCGTAAGAGAACTGTACAAATGGAATATGCGAGAAGCCACCGTTGCTAGACTGCTCAATAAACAGCATTCCCCTAATAGGTAGCAGTCCTGGTGTCAGATGAATAGAAATTAGGCGATTGGCTCTCATTTAAGCTTAATTAGAAATGTATAGAATATAAAATTCACGCGTCTTTTCCACAATGGGACTTAGAAAACTTTATTTCCAGTCTTACAGATGTGGTCTGTGCATTTTGATATACCCTGATGTGCATACCCGATTATACTCTATAATGATATGCGTTTTTTTTTATGCTACGGCTTGAATATAAAATACTTTTATATGACGCAATAGTTTGTTCCTCTTTTGTTTAACGGAAGTCTTTCTCTGACGTCAAAGTCAGCTGACATAATGTGTTCGGGTGGGGACGTTACATGGCAGATTCAAAATTGCCTATAAATATCATCTTTTATGAAGGTTTAATTACAGTTATATTCTCAGAGACACACCAAATATTGTCAGCTTAATATTATTGGCTTTGCAAGCGTGAAAATTACAGATTATGGTTATTTTTCGAGTCTGTTTTCCAATTGTGTGAAGGAATTCGAACGAATAACATTATCAGAGTAGCACCACCCATCTTGTATTGAGGAGAATGGGAATACCGATTACTGATTTTCTAATAAGTAAAAATCCCATTAAATATATAAATCTTCATCAGTTTTACGTAAAATATTAAAAGAAAATGTAGCAATAATGTTGCAGTCGCTACTGTAGTTTCGATTTGAATACAGACTGATCTAGAAATACATCACAATCGTTCCCCGTATATACGTAATACATCGAAAAATATGTTGGAAACTTCGAATTAAAATACGAATTTATTAGAAATAATTTAAATAATTAAATTGGGAAAATTCAGGAAATATGTCGTTTGTGCAGAAATTCCTGAATTCTGGAGAGCGTCGTTAGGTCGAGCCAGTAGCCATCATGTCGGTCAACACGTCGCACGCTGGCAAGGGCGTCCTTATCTACGCGGGAGAATGGTGAGCTACACACCAATAAGACATTTCTGTCTAATATAAAACAAACTACAAGTCTTCAGGGAGGCTAGGGAGGAAATTATAGGAAGAATCATGTCGTAATGGCCGCGTAGTTGGGGTAGGCGTGTCCACTACGGCTTATTGATAAGGGGAAATTTTTCGGGGTATTGAATAACTTAGATTTACACCGGGTTGGATTTTAGGGATGGATTGAAGAGGTTTTTAAGGGACTAATGGCGGAGGATGGTGTTGTGCTTGGAGATCGATGACGCGGCGTTTGGAGACGTGATTGACGAGGGAATCTGTTAATTACCTCTGGAGATAATTGCTATTCGTATTCGGTCCCGCCATGAATACAATTGACATCCATTTTGCAACGTTGTGTTTCATTTAGGATTAGGATTTTAGGAGGAAAGTGGCTATTATCTATTTTTTTTTTTTTGACAGCAGTTCCTTAGTTTAGGGAAGTGGAAACACTCTACCGTTGTCGCTGTTTGTAGTCTGTTGCCCGTCCGTCTGTTGTCGTCGTCCGTTCTTTAATTTTAGGGAAGAGGCCTGTCATTTGACCCCTAAGGGTTGATGGCCTTAAAGAAGTCCACCAGAGTCCCAGAGGATTGCATTAGGGTCGGGGAAATAAACTAGAAATACACATATGGACCCCAGTTGGGTAATGTCATGTATATCAGCAATTCTAGATTAGGGTGTTTAATGCTTATATTAGGAGTTTTAGGTTAGTTTAGGTTCTTTAGCGCTTACCATTACGCAGTTGAAAGTATGGTCTTGTGTCATTCGGATGAAAGTTGCAAAATGCTATCTTGAATGTAAATACTGATAAAGAATAATCTGCGAATGTAAACATAAATATCAGGCAACTGGTTCCCTTATAGTGTTGATGGTGGATTTCGCTGACCAATGCAATCATTTTTTATTTTGCTGTTTGCAGGAACCCATAACGTTTATGCCAAATGCTTCCGACTGATAGTTTTAAACAGTTGTTTCCCACCATCGAATAATTTAATGGTCTGAGATCCATAACTACAATCTGTATATTGCCAGAGTTATTCCTCTTATTATAAAATGGTATGGTAATTAGTGATCCAGTTTAGTCCCGCCACCTTAATAAGGTAAAAGTCCAATTTAGCTCTTCTTTCCTCTTTGGATATTGAGTGATTTTGTTTTGTGATGGTGATGTAGTGTTTCGGGGATACAAAAACAGTGGCAGATCAATATATTTTATGCATTTATTAACTAAGGCAGTAGTAAGTAGTAAGGCAGTAAATCAAAGAAGTTATGAAGTTATTTAATTTAAAGTTAGCAAACTAAGAAGTCAGCATAACTCGAAACACCCTCACCTTGTGGTTGAAATGACTACAGAAATATACCCGGGTTAAATCAGACTGCAGCTGGGGATTGCATAGCTGTGCATTGTGTCATCTTTTTGTAAATATCTGGAGCCATTTTTATGGTTTATAGTCAGAAATTTGAACGGTATATTTGACCACCTTGATTAAGTATCATAACACTGAGTGGGTTAAGAAAATTTTTTGATTTTTTTTTTTGTAAATTTTTTCATTCCTAAAATTTGATTGATTTTAGAATAGACTGAAACGGTCTGTGAAGCATCCAGGGTAAACCATGGAAAGGTCTGTGGATAGGGGGCAGTGGTTTTGGTGCATTATATATGAGAGTTAGAGAATGGATGTGGCCATTCTTAGTCATTTCCAAGTGCTACCTCGCAAACACGAGAAATGGCGATCGAGTATGAAAAAAATAGTTTATTGCTTATTTATTGATGGTATTCATGTTTTGACATTATGCCCATTTGAAATTTTCCTGTTTAGATTCAAAGCAAACTCCATACCTGTAAATTTGTTTTTAAAACCTGACCTTTGGCTCTTTAGTTACTTCACATCTGATAGAAGGTAACTGCAGACATGACATATGTACGACTTAGTGTGCAAGGGTCAGAATCCATATCTCGCTCACAATATGTACCTTTTCATTCTCAGCATCATCTTGTTTTGCGATCATGTGACGATGGAGTTTGGTGGTTCACTGCCACCTGAGATGAAGGGAAGTAAGGCTGGTCGCCTCTACTTGACTTCACACCGGGTCATCTTTAACAATAAGGATGGCAAAGACCGCCTTCAGTCGTTTGCTGCGCCCTTTTTCTCTCTCAAAGAGGTAATATTGTCCTCTGTAGTAGTTTAGCAATTTAGCGTGTAAATCAGTGATTCACAGTTATTGCAATGTGTTAGTCATTCAGTTGCTGCACTTGTTTGTTTGTATTCACATCAGTGATTTACTGGTGTAAATTTTCATTTTTATAACCATGTTAAGCCTTTATCCCTGGTTTTGATTAGCCTCATGTTTCACTTTTTATCTCTGTGTGTAATGATCTTTGATGCTTCGCTCTTGTGCAGTTTATTACCCGAAGTACTGATAGTTTTATTCTCATTGCTTGCTTTCAGCCATCTGTATTGTACACTTACTATCCGCAAATCCTAGCATTGCCTTGTAGAATAGCATTTGTGTTTAGCTTCCTGTAAGGAATCATCTGTTAGTGCACATAGCTAAGTAAAATAAATAAAATCTTATTAGGATAGGTATTGAATCATCTGCCTATCATCAACTCTATTTTTGATTCCCTTGCGTTAATTAGTTGTGTCAGTCTCTACAGATTCCCTTGGGTGGACTAGTTACATCAGTCACTGATAGATTCTCTGTCAGGAATTTTGAATGAAGAATTTTACTTAAAGTGGTGATGCAGTCGCCCTTTGATTGTGCTCAGAAGTATGTTTGAAGTAAAAGAAAGATGATGCCCAAGATTGATGCACTGAGTTCGTCATACATTCAGATTCATACCTAGAGTTAAAACTCAGAGAAACGAAAGGTGTATAGTGAATTCTGCCTTTGAGTGTGAACATTTGAGACAATCCTGTATGTGTATTGATGTACAATTTTGTACTCTACATTTTTTCCACCCTTCAGGTTGAACTAGAACAGCCTGTGTTTGGAGCGAACTTCATCAAAGGGACAGTGACTGCTCAGCCAAATGGTGGATGGACTGGACAAGCCAAGTTCAAGCTAACGTTTAAACATGGGGGAGCTATTGAATTCGGCCAGGCTATGCTCAAGGTGGCATCATTGGGTGAGTGATTTGTTGGAAAAGTTAGTATTTGAAATATTGCTGTTGATCTATTTGTAAAGAAGATTTATATGAAATTAGTGTTTTGATATGTTCATTGTTTTAGAGTGCATTTATTTGGTTGTTATTTGTATGGCGGGGAGATTGTATGTCATAAAATACAGTTTGTAAAGTTAGCATTTTTTATCGCACTTTTATTCTTGCCAACAGCTTTCAGTTGTTGTCATGTTTCCATTCATGAAAGTGTTCAGGAAGATTCTGAATCATCCAAACTTGTTTTTTCATGTCCCAGTTTCATCATAATTTGATTTCACCATGTTCCCCACCTGATTTCTCTGTAATGTTGCTGAATTACCCCCCCCCCCCCACCATCAAACTGAAAGCTGTTGTTTAATGTGTACATGATTATTGCAGCCACACGCAATATGGACAGTACCTATCGTGATGCGCCACCACCATACACTCCTCCAGTGACAACAATGTGGGCTCATGCTCCACCCCCAGCTTATGCTCCACCTGCCAGCGGTTTTTATGGTTGGGTACCTCCAGTCAACACCTTCCCTGACCGCCCACCAGGTGTGTTATTTTCTGTATGAGTGTTGAAAGTTTGAATTTGGATATGGCACCCTATACCTTTATTGCTCCTGTAAGCATTATTTTTATTGCAGTATTTAATTCTTCTACATATAACTGTAGGCTGATATTGTGATACAGTCTTGCTATATTGCATCAGTATTTGTAGCAAATGGGGAAAATATGTTAGGTCTGTCATAATGTTACTCCTGTAAAATATGAGTGTAGGAGCTCTGTTGTATTGGTTAGTTGTTCATTTGTCAGTTACTAATATGTATTCTTGGACTTTCATTTGAAGGGAGAAATGTTTTGTCACATTTATATTTCTTTTTCTTGCATAAGTAGATCTCCTATGAAGGAAAAGGCATCAGAAAATGGGCCTAAGGAATTTTTTATTTTTCAAATTACCATTAATTAGTTTGATGCAGTAGTTGTTGTTTGAGATTAAACCTCCCTACAAGTCAGGAGATGCAGGCCTCATGCTCAGTGGCAGACCGCCAGTGGTGAGGGGTGTAAGTACTGGGCCTAGGGGGTTGGGCTTGTTGTCCCACTCAGCTCCCACAAGAGCCAGGCTCCCTCTGTTGATGCAGTGATATCTCAGTTTAGACAAACAGTAATAGGAAAATGATTTTTGACTGCCGTTATGAAATGATGAGGTGGGGAAGTTTGTGACTAGTGTATAGAGTTGTGTAATGAAGTAATACAAGAAGCATCGTGAATATTCATTTTTGTTCTAGTTCTGTCTGAACTGAGAATTAAGGGTAAAATTTTTAAAGGACTAGATGGATATGGTAGTTGTATCGTTGTTTGTCAGAAGAGATTTAAACAGTGAGTACATTTCCTACATATAAGATATGAAGTATGAAAATATAGAGTGGTTTAAATCAGAACCATCGTATCATTGAACTCAGTTGCTGTTTGTGAGATTCGAGTGTTTGCAGTTTCACCAGACCAACCTATAATGTTGATGTAAACTCTCTCCTCCTCCTCCTCCTCCCCCCACTGAAACAGCCTTTATTTTTTCAGCGGATGGCGTGTTTACTTACGAAGCTCCACCTCCATACCCTGGGATAGGTGGTTACAGTGGTTATGCCAATGCCTCAGGAGGTGGCATTGGTTTTTCTGCTGCAGGTCAGTAGCTAGCCTTTTCAAGTTATAATGGCACAAGTGTCCTTTCTGTACAGAAATGTAGTTTATTAGTATTCTGTCTTCCATATTAAACAATTTCTCTCATAATTTACATCTTCACTAGTCCTTGTATTGCATTTTCTCTACTCCAGATAGAATCTTATTTAAATTGAAAAGAGAGCACTTGTGGTTTAAGGTGCCATTTTATCTTCACAGTAGGATTAATTTACGAGCATTTCACCCTTTTCAACCACCATGATATATGTGAGCCAGGTAATGTTGGTTTATAGAGGCCCTATAACCTGCCCAGGACTGTTACATCATTAATAATATGGTGGAGCAGGCTCCTTTCAGCAACTAACCCTCAGTACTCATTTGTACGGAGGTAGTTCAGACTTGTTGATCCTTGTTCCTGCTTTCATCAGTGGAGGGTGTTCAGCTTGACCTTCATTTCTGCCCTTCAGAGACGTCAGATCTATATCTAGTTTCATCTGCCTTCGCGGCCTTGCTTACATAGAACTTTCATATTGTTAAGAGGTTGTATTATTCTTTTTGTTTCTTAGTTGAGGCATATAAGGACAGTGATGAGCAGAGACTTTTGTATTGGCCACCCCCTTGACGAGAGTTCTTGGAGGGAATAGGTGTCAGAGCTATCGATGATATATTCAGCTTGTCTTCATCATCTGTGAAGGACTGCAATATCTCCTGGCCAAGCTTTCCACCCAGCAAGACTCAAAGCTAGTTATTTAGCTTGTTGAATGAGGATTATTGCAATTGTACTTCCCTTGGTATTTTGCACTTCTATTTGATGTTACCTTGCCCATAAGAGATGTGTTGTTTGCTAGAGATGGTTGGCAGCCCTGATGTCAGTGGGTAAACTATTCCAGCAGAGACTTGTATTACAGTTTCACCCTTTGAAATAACAGAGAAAGTGGGTGGTACTGGGACTTAGTTTCAGGGGTCGAGATCTTCTTCCTTGGAAGATTTCTGAATTAATTCAAGGCCTTTCCTTGTATTACAGCCAGCTTAACCTTCAGATTCAGGCATCTGTGTAGGTGTTACCTAGGTTGTCTTTTCTCTGGGAAAAGGGAACCCTTTTAAGTTAAGCAAGGAGTTGGTTAAAAATATATAAAGAAATGACAAGTCAAGTAATTTGAAAATGTAACTGATAGGATTATTAACTTTAAATCCAATGTTCCAGGTTCTGTCTTTGGCAGGGCTGGTGGCTTATAGCCCACCCTTTACTGCACCTCTTTCTTCTCTTTGAGAGATAAATGGGTACCAATTTCATTTAGGGAAAGAACCACAGCTGTGACTGATCAAGTGAGCTGACAGCTTGTAACTGAGCTCAGATTACTTGAGGAGTTTCCATCCCAGGGTACACTGATTGGGCTCAAGCCTACAAGGTTATGGTATTTTACTTCACTTCTATCTATCTGTCTGTATCCCTGATTCTCATTCCCTTTGGGAACTCAATTAAGGGGGTGGCCATGGCAAGTCTCCATAACTGTTGAAATGTATTATTTTATTTTACTTTAAAGGCTGTACAATAATGCTTTTAGATCACAGGTTTAGAAGGCAGAATGTAGGTTCTCAGGCTTGACTTTTTTTGTATTTCATAAGCCAGGTAGTTTTTCTTTTATTCACAATTTACTTTTGTTTCAGATGCCAAGGCCCAGGAGGCAGCTCAGAGTGCTTACTATGACCCTAACAACCCACAGTATGCCTACGTTCCCCCACCAGCATACGTAAGTACTTATCGAGTACAGGAGGTAAGATTTGTGTGACCTTAATCACTTTTTTTGTATTGGATTCCCTTTCATAGTAGATAAGGAAGCAACCAGGATGTTAATTGTCAGTGGCTGAATGTCAACAGCTTGATGAATAGATTTCAGAAATTGCAAGACTGAAATATACATTATAATTCATGTTGTAACTTTTTATATATGTTTCCCCCCACAGAGTGAGTCTCCTCCTTCATATGATGCTGCCACTAAGAAATCCCAGTGAAGTGGAACACATTCTTTATTGTGCTTCTTAAGGTCTTGATGCATTCATTGCAGAACATTTTTTTATTATTGCAAGTTATCCAGTGCCATTTCATTCTTGATTTTGTTCTAGATATTTTTTTTAAGTTTGGGATAAATCACAGCTTTCAGTCTTGTGGTGTGCTCACGCGTTTAAAGTATTATGAACTTCAGTTATCAGTTATTGTTTTGCTCCCATCAGAGACACTAAAATCAGTATAAACACCTTCACTGCATTTTGTTTAAAATTTGGTAAAGAAGAATTATGAGTGAAATGTTGGAAGAGATGTTTTTAATGACTTTTTTATTTTTATTTTTTTTTTATAAGAGAAAGGGTTATTTAGACTTACTGATTTTTTTGTTAGGTTAAGCCCGGCATAGAACATCAGTATTTGTGCTATATTCACATATTTGAAGGCCCTGCATTCAATAGTTAGTAGATTACAAGTTGATGCTGTAATTGAGAATGGTGTTTTCTGGATGCATAGATTTTTAAATGATGATAATGGCAAATGGTTCATCGTTGTGAAGAAGTTGGTTTCATTTTTGGGGAGGGGGTTGTTTGGGGTGTATTAGATATATATATATATATATTTCCAGATCCTGGGAAATGGATGTAATTGTTGCGAGCAAAGTTAGATGTAAAAAGTCATTAGTAACTTTGGCAGTCTATGGAAAGAGGTTGTAATTAGTAACAAATTTGCAGTTGTGATGGTATTAGAAGAGTTCATTTCTTTTTATTTATGATTACCTCAGGACCATTTTCTGTGAAAGTCCTGGTGTTACCCAGGACCTTTCTAAATGTTCCTGCTCCCCAAAGGAAATGTAGATTCCTTTACAGTGGGAAGTTTCTTTACGAGACTGTACTCCCGGTAACACAACCTTGGCAAAGGTGACTTTTCACTCGCAGTGTAACATCAAGTAGAGGGAGTCCAGTAACATCTTAAGAATTCTTTTCTTATTGCATTTATCTCAGTTAAGAGAGCTGTAAAACTTAAATGGTAACTTATTTCATTTACAAACAGTACTGCCTAGTCCCATGTAATGATGAAGACGCTTTCCGGAAAACACAACATAAGCAGAATCAGTGGATAGTGAATCCTGTTTTAACTTAGGATTCAGTAGGATAAATGGGTTGTTATATTCATAGGGTAGATTTCTCAACCCATTTTGGGATTGGTTGTTTACTTTTTGTGTAATAGTTTTTATTAACTGTTAATATGATGGTTTCCATTTTAGTGAGAAAATGTTACAAAAGTTCAATCTTTGTGCAGGAGTGATGTTTCCAGAAAAAAGCTTTCAGTCTTTTTTTTATGCTCGTCCTGAAAGAAAAATATTCATTTTTACAGCTTATGCATAATGTATTACCATACGAATTCAGGTTGTATGGTCAGTATTAGTGGGAGGGAAGGATGAGATGTGGTGGTTATCCCATCACTGCAGCTGCCCAGCTCGCATAAATGTCATGCTCTCAAACTTTACATACTAGTCTCATTCATGGAATTGGCGGTTTACATTTTGTGTTTTAGGTTACTGTTTTTGTTAACTCTCTGGCGTGGACTCCCTATTGTTGAAAAATTATTACTGTATTCTGCGTTAAACTTAGTGGAATCTGTCGTTTGCTAGCAAGTGATCACTGTGGGGAGTGATCACCCACAGTTGCTTGTGCAGTTTTTGAAACTTTCCATATTTATGTTAATTTATTTTGTCATAACACTAGATAAGAGAATGACTGGATAGATGGGACTAGGCATAATCAGATGAAAACATTAGCAGAAATTATGTTTAGTGACCACACATGATTTTCACGTGTTAGTTATTTTTTACAAAATACATCAGAATATTGAATAATATAAAGAATAGGAAAGAGAGAAGTTTTTGTATATCTTTTGTGTATTGTAGAAGGCAACTGGAAGGGGATGCTTCTCATCTTATTGTTAATTTCCAAAGGTAGAAACAGATGGAGCTAAGAGGGAAATTTTCCTTTGAAGGTTCAGTTCTTTGTGCTAGCACTAACTTGCAAGGGAAGGAAACAGCTAACAGGTATGTAATAACTTTAACGTTATTTGAAAGGTTGTATAGTGTTGTGAGTTGTATCGTAGGTTAAACAATTGAATTTTTGGATTTTAGTCATGGCCCAATAATGATTACGAGTGTGAAAATAATGTTGATTTTGATTGCCAAACAGGTAACCAACATGCAACATTAGAACCCAGAGTATGTTGTCAAATGATATATATAGCAGTTGAGATGACCCTTAATACATATGAGAAGTTAGAGTACTGTAATATCTGAAAAGAAATTGGTAAATGTTAGGGCACATTTCTATGGTAAGTCAACACTGAAATAGAAGAAAGGATGAGATAATGTTAAGGGTAAGGAGTAATCCATAGGTATTACTCCAAGCTACAAGTGGTCCTTCTTGAAATGAATGCAAGGAAAATATTTGCGAAGAGTTTTTAGTTTGAAAAATAGCATACTGCAAATATATTAGAATAGAACATGTATAACATATGTACATATTTAGGAAATATTGTGTCCAGTACTGAATATACAGGATAAAGGTTTCACAGTTATTATATTAAGTCTTGAATAGCATTTAGATAATGGCATTACAATCCTGAGCCATGCACTTTTTTTTCCCCACATTTTTTACATTCCTTAGATCGAAAGTAATGATTGGATGAAACGTGTGAAGTATTTCATTCATTAGTGCTGTGGGAATTCAGTGGTATCATTATTTTATCATGCTATGCGTAAGGACAGATGGCTATATTTCACGTAAGGCCTTGGTTATGTTGGACTGTGATTTGATAGATTGCACATCACTGTGCTGTAGGTTTTGTAGTCATTATGTAGCTGTTCTTTGGAGAAGACCCTTAGTTATGGTTGTATTTCACTCATAAGATTTGTTTATTTTGTGAGATTTTGATGGAAGGCAATGGAGCATGTTTTATTCTCTGTTTGAATATCCATGTTATTGTACTTCAGCATTGTTTGTTGCTTATTTTACTTATATCATTCATGCAAACAAGGGCCATTTCAACATAATTTTAACAGGAAGGGTTGGCCAGACCCCAATCAGAAAGGTAGAATATATATATATAAAAGACTGTTTAGAGTCTTTTTATTATTTACATCAGGCAGTACAAGAAAACTTGAAATTCAGCCCGACACATTACTTGTAGTGAATACTTTTGAAAATTGTTCTGTAGTTTATGGCCTTATTAATGATATCTGCTTTGTGTCTTAATTTGGCCTTATTAATGATATCTGCTTTGTGGTATAATTAATTTATAATCTCCAGAAATTGTTAAACCTCAGTAATGCCTTTAAATTCTCTTTCTGGCACAAAGACTCGTCTATCATTTTAAAACTTTAACAAGGAGGAGGGGATTCTGGCCACATCCCACCTGTTCAGATGAGGGTTGATTTATATTTAGTTTTGAGCAAAAAAAAGTGTACATGTTCTTTGTAATTATAGGCAGTAACTGAAGTACCATAACTTACAAATAACTGTAAATTAGACTATATTGAGCTGTTATGGATAGTTTAGACATTTGTATAAGTTGGACACCAAGAACATCATAGTTCACAGCTTTGGCCCGACTGTTAAAGGTGTCATTGTTGCCATCACCTTAATTTCAGGATGTTAGATCTGACCAATTTAAAGGTAAGCTTGTGTCCACCATCATCAGTAGCATGGAAATAACTTCAGATCACTGATTTTATTATTTGTTGAGTTGCAGATTCCTTTATTGTTAATAACTTCGGATCACTGATTTTATTATTTGTCGAGTTGCAGATTCCTTTATTGTTTCAAATGATTTACAAGATGGCACTGAGAGTCCAAATGAATTTGCAAATGAATTTGTAATTTCTTTAAAGGTCTTCTCAAATTCCAACTCTTATGTATTGTCTAGTGAACAGGTAGTTAAAGTTTCAAGTTTTTTGCATTATGATGAATAATCTATAGTGGTATTTTACACTTGGTTGATATTTAGCAGAGACTTGATACTAAATGGAGAGGAGAATCCTGTAAAGTTGTGTATGACAGACAAAAATTGTGATTGTACCAAATATTAATTATTAATGTCCCAGTGTTTGTCTACTTTGGTAGATATTGTAATACAACCTTTTTTGTTACAATTGAAATTCATATATTTTGTGATTGATATATATACATATATAAATATATTCGGTAAATGTCCTGTAACACAAGCTGTTCTTTTTCCATTTTCCTAAGCATTCAGATCAAGAGGCTTAGATTTAATGTTTATTTAATTTGATGCATGCTGCTGATTTAGGAGGATGTTACTGTGCTCCAGCAAAGGACCTCACTCGCCAGTGATTGCCAGACGTGACTTAACGCATGTATCTGTTTCCGGATTGTTGCCATTTGTGACATAAATGCGTTTTTTTTTTCTACATTTATTTTTTCATAGCCAGTGTGTATGCAAAAAAACCTGTTGTAGTGATCTGTATGATAGGGTATCTGTATGTTCATTTTTATTGTTCTTTTTTTTAGAGTTTTGTTACTCTTTTATATTTGATCTTGTACACTACCCACATGTCGGGATTATAAGAAAAATTTTTAACTCCTGCTTATTATCAGACATCATGAAGCTTTGGCATGCTCTACACACAGAGGCCACAAGTCAAAAAGTGTACTTCTGGGCTTCAGTTAATGAATCCACGAATCCGCCTTCATTTTGGAGTGAAGGAAACAAAGCATTATGCATAACATTTAACATTACTAAAGCCATGTTGCTTGGAAAATATCAAGCTTCCTATTGTTATAACATCACTACTGTTTCTTAAGTTTATACCCTCAGGGGCTGGCATTCCATATTATGTACATCTTGCTTAATCTTACATCTTCTTAGTGCCCCATCATCATGTGCATGACTGGCATGCATATGTGATAAGACTAAGAAATAACAGTTCTTGGACACTGGAATCTAGTCCGCTACCAGATAAGTGCCTTGACCGCATAATACTTCTGTATTAACAATGCGCTACACTGATCATAAATACAGTTTGAATATATAGTAAAACAAAGAGTCAAGGCAGCCTGGAGCATTTACAGAAAGCAGAGATACTTCAAAAAATTGATGCAAGGACATTGCCTTCATGTGCAGCTTAGTCTTCAGAATTTAAATAGACGTCTGCATTGCTGTTACAGTATACCAATTCTCCGTGCACCTGTAAAGGAAAGCTTGTCTTAGTGACATACATCTGATTATTACTTATAGTCTAACTGTAATGACTGCTGAATTAGTTCAAAATATCTTTTTTGTGCTCTCTCGACACCACCCTCCATAACATTACTTAAAATTCACAGTGGCCTCACCTTTAAGCCCACTCAACACTTTCAGAGTGAAACAAAGAATCATCCAAACCACTTAATAACTAATCCCCATCCCCCATATAGAAATAAAAAGCTTATCCCAACTCACACTTCAGCAGCCTATACTCACAGGTTCCCTGACCAAAAACTTATATGGAATAGAGTGAAATGGAACGATGTGGTATACTGGGGTCGACGTGCAGTCAATGGACTGAACCAGGGCATGTGAAGCATCTGGGGTAAACCACGGAAAGGTCTGTGGGGCCTGGATGTGGAAAG
>JAYMFT010368910.1:0-21908 GCA_038088735.1 Panulirus argus
ATATATATATATATATATATAGATAGATAGATAGATAGATAGATAGATAGATAGATAGATAGGTAGATAGATAGATATATAGATACATACATAGATAGATAGATACATACATACATAGATAGGTAGATAGATAGATAGATAGAAAGATAGATAGACAGATAGTTAGATAGACAGCTAGATGGATAGATGGATAGATAAATAGATGTATATATAACCTCGGTCGCCACCGAGACCGACGTATGTGATTTTCCATTCATGCATGCAACCCCTCGTTGCAATTAGAAGTGCAACCGGCGGCAGTTGGCCCACTTGGGCCAATCAGTCTAGCGAAGTATGGAACACGGAAAATTAGACGCGAACGCAGATCAAAGTAAGTTCATCATTGTCTGCGACGAGAGAGAGAGAGAGAGAGAGAGAGAGAGAGGCCTCTTTTCTTTTTTTTTTTAGTGCGGAACCCAGCCAGCTAGTAGGTGGAAGTGGCAGGTGACGAACGTCAGGTGTTCACTCGTCGTTTTCATCAAAAGACATGAGACTGAAGACCTGGAAAAATATCTGTGTACGGAGACAGGTGTGTGTGTGTGCGTGTGTGCGTGCGGAATAGCTAACGGCGTCACGGGGAAAGTGAAATGTCATCGCCCAAGTGCGGAGGAAGTCTTATGGGAGGAGGGTACAAAGAAGCCCCTCCGGTCTTCCATATGGGCGTGAGGGCCTGACGACGAAGACTGATGCGCAACGGATAGGCACCAGCAAACAGGCGGTGTGGGTTGGATGCATTTCATATGGGGACAAAGAGAGTATGGGGGGCTGGGCGGGAGGGGAAGACTTGTGAGACGTCATGAGGACGGAAGTATGACAGGGTCAAATTACGAACTCAAATTAAGGCAGTGAAACAGGATGCTCTAGGGGCAATATGACAAAAAGAATGGAGAATGAAATGAAGATAATGTTGAAGAAAAAATGCACATTCAAGTATAGGAGACTGAAGAGGACTCAGGCAAGACGAAAAAGATCAAAGTGGTGAATCAAACTCCTTCCGGAAAGTATTAGGAGGAGGAGGATCAAGATTATATATATATATACAATGCTCGGACGACGTGCAAGTTGGAGATGACCCAACGCTGGAGACCGTAACAGCAGCAGCAGCACTGCACTCGGTACTGAACGAGAACTAAACAAGAACACCAACTGTTCATCATCTAACCCCAAATCTGTGGTGGGGAGTACGTATGAGCAAGTGAAGGCGAGGAAGATGGAGACGCAAGAGATGCGACCCTTTGCGAAAGATGAATATGCATAGCGACAGATTCGAGGAGAGTGAGAGAGAGAGAGAGAGAGAAGAGTAGCCTGGATAGGAGTCATGCACACGGGCTTAACGTTCGTGAGAGTGGCTCATGCATTCATGACAAGGGGGTTGGAGGGTTGGAAGTTGGCTCTTTCTTTCTCTCTCTCTCTCTCTCTCTCTCGCGTCGAGGCTGGGTGTATAACTTGAGTGAGGAAAGAGGAGCACAATGAGGACAAGGAAAGAACCCCACGAGAGAGAGAGAGAGTGAGAGAGGGAGGGAGGGCTCTGAGGAGGAGTGGATATGTGCGAGGCAAGGGATTTAGCCACCTTGGTGATCGGGCATTACTGAAATGGAATAGATTTAGCAGGAGTGAGAATGACTGACTCATTTTCACCGGGATGGAGTTCTTGTTGAGAAGCGGTACGTTAGAACCCACAACCGAAGATTCATAGGAGGATAATGAATTATAACGTTATATAGACTTCCATGGTCTCCATAGCAGAAAACTTTCTCTATTCATATCCCCTTCCCCGTCCTCTCTCCTCCTCCTCCTCCTCCTCCTCCTCCCCCAGCCTCCGAGACATGACAAAGCCACAACCCGTACACAGGCCCCCGAGACCATCTGCATATCCGGGTTGTGTCCTGGAGCCCCATTACTCAGCTGCCTGGAGGAGTGGGCTGGCTGGCTGGCACGCCTGTCTCCTCAGTTAATATAGAGTGAGTTAATCAGAGAGATGAACGACTCTGCTACAGGAGCAGGCCTCCACGTCCTCCCTCACACACACACACCTCTGGGGTGTAAGCCCCTGGGTGTGTGGGTGTTGCTGTCGCTTGAGTGTACTGGGCTGTAAAGTGCCTATCCTTCAGGGTATCTTCTGAGCTGGAGCTTCCAGTCGTAGGCAGAGGTTCTCTTCAAGGCCACGAGAAGAGAAGAAGTTAAGGAGATTGATGTACGAGTTTTTGAAAAGAAAAAAGGTTGTAGATGTTTTGGGAAAACTGTCTTTTTTTTTTAAGATTAGGAAGGGGAGGAAGATAAAAGATGTGAAGATGATAAGAGAAAGAGGTCTTCAATCTGCAAGGGAAAGTGTCTCGACCTGGAAGGGAAAGAGGATTTTTACCTGTAAGGGAAAGAGGGCTCCGACGTACAGAGGAAAGAGGGAAAGTGGGCCTCATCCTACAAGAAGCAGAGGGCAAAACGGCAAAAGTGAAGAGATAGATGCGGTATATGAGTTACCCAGATTATTAAGTTTCCATCAAAACGCTGCAGGAGATGGCAAGGAACGAGAAGATGTTTTCCCTCTACAATAGACTCGTATAACGCATATGGTGCAGCTGCCATTGGCGTAATGCTACCACGCTTTTTCTCTGATGGAGCTAATAGCACAGCATCATCTGTTTACAGCAACTGCGGCAACTTTCAATCTGCTTTCTATGGCTGTGCATCACACCTCAGACATCCCACCTCGCTCCCGTCTCACTCAGTACAGCTCTGTCCATGAAAGCGTCACACCACCGCTCACTCAACCCATCACTTACCCACATACGTGAAGTCAATTTCATCGCAAAAGTTCTCAACAGCTTTCAGAAATCCTCAACGCGCACCACATGAAATGAAAGCAGACTTCGCAAAAGTGCTCTCCAGTTTACTTTAATAAATCCCTTCTCCCAAATCCATAAATGCTTCTCACGCCTCCCTTTTCCTCTGTGTCATTTATTCAAGTGCAAAATACTCATCTTAGCACCGTTTTTCTCCTGCGTTAATCCACTTTGTCCCTCAGCAACAAGTCTCTCGTGGCTATCAATCACAAGAGCATTATTACCCTACCATAAGTCTTCCTAACTACTGTGTGGCAGACATATTTTTCTGTATTTATTACACTCGCTTTTTGCCTTATCATTCAGCAGAAGAGGCTTGCTGCCTTCGTCCGCTCATCAGTCACCCGACTCACTCTCCCATGTTTCCAGACGCCCTTTCCAGACCAGACCACTCCTCCCTCACCAGTCTCGCCTCCGCTCTTCGCCATCTCGCTTCATCTTGAGTCCTCAACTTTTTCCATAGACTCTGAGAGCTTTATTGCTCTTCTTTACTTCCTGGTTTGCAATGTCTTCCTCTCTCTCATATATCCTACTTCTCCATCTCTTATCTTTGTTCCTGCGTCTTTCTCTCTCTCTCGCCAATCATCTCCAGTCAATCTATATGGTAATCTTGGTGAGTTTGTGTCTGGCTCTGGGTAAATGTTACATTACCAGAAGAACGCAACGCGATATACCCCAAGCTTGGCCTGTGAGGTATAGTGATGATGGCCTTAGCACCATAGCAGCATAGCAATATAGCACCATAGCATCATAGCAGTGTAGCAACATAGAAGCATAGGTTTAGTGAAGATTAGAGTGTAGTGAAGGTAAGGGGTGTAGTGAAGGTGAGGTTGTAGCAAAGACGATCCACTCTAGGTTCATCGTTGGCCAAAGAGATTCTCTCCATCTCTTAAATTGTTCATAATCATTTGTTACCATAATTTTCCCTTACTGGTCGAATATTTTTTGAATCCATACACATGCCTCTCTTCTACTCTTATTCACCTCCTTCCAGTCGAGAGAGAGAGAGAGAGAGAGAGAGAGAGAGGGGGAATTTAATGGTGTTCCTCAAGATTCTGTCCTGTCCCCTACGCTCTTCCTTCACCATATCAATGGTCTCTTCTCGACCAAATAACTCTGCTGATTCCCCTGCTGACGAAGTCAACCCTTATTTCTCCTCTCCTTCCTTTGATTTATCAACTTCCCTCACTCATCCTTTCTCTCTCTCTCTCTCTCTCTCACTCTCTCTCTCTCTCTCTCTCTCTCTCTCGTGGCTACAGCTGTTTCCATGCGATCGGACCTGATCGACATATTTCTCGGCAGAGCAGTCATACTATGGTCAACTCTAATTATTTTCAAATCCATTTTCTTCCAACTCCTCAAAAACAAAATCCTCTTAAACTTACCATTCCCTCTAAAGATTCCATTTCTTGGCCTCTCAGTTCGATCAATAGGGTTGAATTAACATAACCTCATGCTTTTCCTTCGGAAATCCATTTCGCTGTAATAGCTGAATCTGCATGGAAAAAAAGATTTAGCATTTGGATTTTCATGTTTCGAAAACTTTTCTCTCTTCTGGGCAGTTACTCGAGGGAATAGTTCCTCAGCATATGTCAGTACTGTTAAAGATTTTTGATTTTTTTTTCAGTTAAACTCTTAATTCTCTTTCCCTGCAGTGGGATGACATATGCAAAACACCCTCTCAGTATTCCGAACGTCTGGAGGAGATTCGCCAGTGCGCTCTTATAAGGAACTTGTATTATCGCTTAAAGTCGCCGTTCTATCAGTCGCGTTCCATCTCAACTTTTGCGCTTGGAGTCTTGGAGCGAGAGCCATCCGTGGACTTCGAGTGCATCCACTCTCGCCTGGCCTTCCGGATGAGATCAATAGAAAGGAATAGAAGAAAAATAGATTGAGACGAAGTCAACAAATCCTGATAGATGAGAGAGAGAGATCTGAGGTCAGAGTCTGAGCTTAAGAGAAGTGGTAGAGGGGTGAGCATGCATTTTTAGTAACGTATCTGTTTATCCATTTATATAAATTCGTCTTTAATATTTACCGCTTATTTTGACCCGTTGTGCCTGGTGTCCTTGACGCCTGTCCGTTGTACCTGCTGGTGTCTACCTGGTGTCCTTGATGCCTGTCCGTTGTGCCTGGTGTCCTTGACGCCTGTCCGTTGTACCTGATGCTAATGACGCCTGTCCCGTTATAAGCATGTTCATTTCACTCGTTTACTCAATGTAATTGACTCCCCTTTGGCGTGTGTGTGTTGTGTTTGTGCGTTTGTGTGTGTGTGTTTGCCCTAATTGCATCGCGGAAGTGAGTCCGTCGATGTGTTTGTGTGTCTGTGCTTTTCTGTTTATCCCGAGTGTTTGCAATGTCCTTAGCTTCTTGTGTACGTGGTACTAGTGTGTCCGTTGTATCAAGAAATCCATAGCAATTACGTCCCTGAAAAGCCTCTCTGTCTTCTTGAAGTACAGGTATGCAAATACGTCCGTCGTACGTGTACGTATCTGGAGCCTGTGCATCTTCGGTATTATTTTAATCTATATGTACGTCCGTGGTGTCCTTGTGTTCATGCTATCTTCTTGTCCGTGGTCAACTTGCTTTCACGCTATCTGCACGTTCAGTCTTACAGGAACGTCCTTGATAGCTGTGTGTCCGTTGTGAGTGTGTGGTTCCTTATGCGTCCGTGAAAAAACTTGTGTCTCGGTGATACATTTTTGGCCAGTGGTAACTGCCCACCTGTATTGGTGATGTGTCCGTCATATATATGTGTCCTGTATGCACCAGTCTACTGTTTATCAGTACTATGTATCTCTTTCCCCACGAGTGAAGAAATACCTATTACTTTTTTTACCCTCTTTTTATTATTCATCTTTTTTCCACTGAATGATAATAACATTTTTGGATATATTTGTATCTATTTTTATATCTTACCATTAGCAGCATTTCAGTATTATTATTACCATTGATTTTTGTTATTTCTATTATTGTTATTAGTAGTATTATCAGCATTATTGTTATTATTATTATCATTATTGATGGCAAAGAGATATGCCAAAAGTTATTACTGTTTTTATTTTTACTAATGTTATTATTATTATTATTATTATTATTATTATTATTATTGTTGTTGTTAATATTATTCTTGTGATTATTATTATTATTATTATTATTATTAGTAGTAGTAGTAGTAGTATTAGTATTGCATTATCATTATTATTTATTATTATTATTTTTATTATTATTATTATTATTATTATTATTATTATTATTATTATTATAGTAGTATTATTTCCAGTGGCAACAACGACGTTTTAATCATTATCGAAGTCATGAAGTGAATTCTTTACCATTTCAATCCCATTGTAAGTGAAGATATAGGTGCAGTTCACCCTAAGAGTACTTCATGGTTGAAGCAGGACGATCCTCTACGGTGCGTGTGAGCTTTATAAGAACGAAAGATACAGAAGAAACGATAGGCTACAAAGAAGGATTTTGAATTGATCTGAATGTCAATAATATACCGGTTGAGATCGATGAAGCTGAGGGGACAGTGTGTTTTGGACGTGTGTGAGAGCTGATTAATAACGGATTGAGCCCTCTTCAGTCAGTGCCATCAGGACTGATCATCATCATCATCATCATCATAAGGAGAAGGAAGAGACGAGACCTAAGGGCAAAGAGGATGAACCAAGTTTTGGACCAAGAAGCGTCGACGAGCTGCTAACAGAATGCTTCTAACATCCTTTTTTTTCCGACTTCGATTTTACCAGAGGATCAAGAATCATCATCAGGCAAGCCGCTCCACAAGTATTTGTGTGCAGGGAACTGAATTCTGTAAGGGATTAAACGAAAGGACAGGAGGTAAGAATTGCATCCCTGTGACGAAGAGAGCCAAAGTTTTGCACCAGCGTCCCTGCAAGGTCAGAGATGTAAGGACTCCAAGAGGGATTGTGGGCTGCAAACACTCCAATAATGCTGAGGTCGCCGGAAGGTGCAATAAGAGAGTTGATGAAGGAAAAGATGTGGCCGGACGTTGTCGAGATTTATTCTTTCTTTTTGAGGTCAGTGTGTCGTGTGTTTTGAGTTCTTTGATCGCCAAGCGTTTCGCAAGGGCTGAGTGCCTTCTTCGGTGTGGCGTGTCTGCAATACGAGACTGAGAGGTACATTCGGGAGGTGTTTATTAGGACGATGTAAAGAAAGGTAGGGAAGACCTGCTAGTAGAATTGGTGCCATCAAGACAGCAGTTTGTATGTCTGTGAGGACAGTAGCATTGGGACAAGTGCATGACTCTTATCATCGGCAAAAAATGATCGAAATAGTTATTTACCCTATGATTTACGAACCACATGAAGGTGAAGACGCTTTAGAGAGATAAGAAATATATAAATAAGGAGATGTGGATTGCTCTAGGATGTCTCCGGGAGCTGGGGAAATAGTAATGACATTTCTATTTTTTCCATGGTTTAAGCTTTCCATTATTAGGCAAAAGATGGAACAAAAATTTTCTTACAGCCGGTTATGAGAGAAGAGTTTAGGTAGGTCTGAGCTGTGGAGCGAGATGTTAAATGCGTCGAAGGTTGGAGTCTCATCAGACTGAAGAAGTAAGCCTGCCTTTTTTTTGTGTGTGTTTCCCTGTCGTTTCAGTGATGAGGTTTTACGGAGAGGGAAAAAAGATGCGGAACGGTGGCTTGAAAAAGCTTCATTAAAACAGTCGGTGTGAAAGGAAAAATAAATATGCGAGGTTATTCCGGCTTTAGAACGTGTTTGGATAAACTGCATTTTGGAGTGTAGACGTGAGCTTGTGTTTCGTCGTGGGCGTGGTACGTATACAGGTGCGATCTCTCTCTCTCTCTTCGTTAAGGCTAACCCTGCCGGCGTCCTTTGTAGCGAAGCTAGTTTGCCCTCTGCAGCCACCTGGCATGAAAGGATTGAACAATGGAGAAGGCGCGTAGTCAGGGCGAGCTTAGGATAGAGAGAGCTGTTGACGGACAGTGCCGCTCCCCAGGAATACTGATGTCACGGACGTCAGCAGCAGCGCTGGGAGTGGAAGCCTGAGTGATGAGAGAAGGGAAGAGGCTCAGGGAATCCTCGCCAATCAACTGTATTCCGATGCCAGCGGACGCAGGATCTGGTTAGGGAGGGGGGGGGGGAAGTGTCTCTGGGAGGAGATGGTAAGAGGAGTCGCTGGGAAAAGGACAGTGAGGTGCACGTTCTTCAGAGGAAAACTGGTGATAATTCTTGTACTAGTGGAGTGGAAAAAGGTATCACGCGGTATATTTTGATTCGTCCCCAAAGGCCGTTCATCAGGAGGTGTCTTCAAGGAAGATGTATGAAGTCGTCACACATTAAACCCTTGGGGGTAAATCACTCTCATGCGGTGAACCCAAGGGACATACATCTTCCAAACAGTCATACATTTATCTTAAAGGCCTCAATGCCAGACGATTGGAGGCGCACCTCAGGCGACGATCCGCTGCTGATGGATGTACGGTACACCTAGTAGAGAGAGAGGGAACTGGATGCACCACCGTTCCATCGTACTCCGTCTTGCTCCCGGAGTTTATGGAACAAGATACAGATTAAGAAATTACGTTTGAATTCTGTCACAAAGACTCAAGAAACGTCAGAATGAGGAGAGGAGAGAGGAGAGAGAGAGATCGTTGTCAGGTTAAAGTGAGAGAGAAAAAAAAACAGCCTTCATAGAAATGTTAAGGTTTACAGCTGTAGTCAGAAAAGATTACATACTCTTCCATTTCATCTGAATTTCAGAGAGTATCTGTGAGCCTATGTTATTTTCACAGGGATTTCCCATGGATCCTCCACTTGATGAATCTTAAACAACATATCTTGAGTTGAAGATTCTTTTTCTTTGCGGTCATTACAAAATCCTGTCCTACCTTCATGTTCGTCTGCCTCTCCTAGGTGCTTGATTGTTAGAGGTGCTTAAAGTGATTATGGTGCCGACAAGGTAGCAGCTGAGGTGACTGTATAACTGAGGCATCTGTTGTGGTTGGCACCCTGGGTTACCTGCCATTGTCAACTGTCTTGTACTTATGAACACTCTAGATTTAGGAGAAACGAAGTTGCAGGTTTCCTTGATATCCCTCGGTCCCTCCAATGGATAAGATATCCCTTGGTTTCCTTCGATATTTTAAGATATCATCGTGTCTCTTCGGCCAGGCCGGGGATATCACATTACCCGAGGAACTCCTGTGAACACAGAGAGAAAGAGGACACCTCAGCGAAAGAAGGTAAATAACAAGCTATCCATCCATATTTTCTAAGCTTTCGCCTTATTTTTCCCTCCACGACGTCTTGGGGCAAAGGAAAAAAGAACTGTGTATAAATTGCATATCTCCAGCTGAGTAAAATTCATGCAGTGTAAAATGTTGAGGGGGGAATGTACTCGACGAGAGATAAAGGATGCGTTGGGTTTTAAAGAGACTCTCTCTCTCTCTCTCTCTCTCTCTCTCTCTCTCTCTTCGTATTCTTGCATTAACGGGACGCAACACAGTTAAGCCCGCCCCGTCGACCCGGCGAGGTAGAGGCATCACCTAACCTCCCAGCGCGGCAATGCTTGTGCGCGTGCGTGTGTGTGTGTGTGTGTCCCAGAGACCAGAAACTACGTATTCAGTGAAAAGCCGTAGATAGAATCACTGCACAAGAACGATACCGCGGAAACGCATCAGGAAGAGACAACGCTGAAATCGACAGAACAATGTCGAGGGTTTAAAAAAGACAAGGGAAAAATGTTCATTTTAAAGTAAACGCCCCTTCCAGTTTCCAGAGCGACCGTTGTGTAAACGCCCCTTCCAGTTTCCAGGGCGACCGTTGTTTGTGTCAAGATATTCCGGTAAAGAAGGGAGATTAACCGGACTGCAGCATTCTGGCGTTTTCTCCCAGCGAGGTAAACGAGTTAACTGGTCAGATGAACACAAATTCGCTTTGCACTTAGCGCTGGAAAAGCTGTCGTGGGTATCAGGTTCCATTACACAGCAGATGGAAGCATAAGGCATTTCGCATGCAAAGAGCAAAGACACACACACACACATATACACACGCACACAACACACACACACACACAACACACACACACACAACACACACACACACACACACAACACACACACACACACACACACACACACACACACACGCAAAAGCACACATATCTAAATCCATTAGTCTCATTTGCCTTGGAGACCAGTAGTGTATACGGGAGAGAAGGTCAAAAAAACACGTTCGTCGAACACCTAAGGATCGAGAAGAGGGCACCCGAACTCCCCCATCATGAAATCATGAAACGACGTCTCCAGCGAGAGCACAATACGAGAGACAGAGGGATGGTGTCTCTACCTCCATCATAGGGTGTAGGATACAGGGCACGGCAGGATACAGGGATGATTTAAAGATTACGTATAGGGTCGTGGATTCTGTAGGACCCCCATGTTGGCCTGTGCGAACCAGGGGACAAGGGATGAAGGAACGGGTGGCTGAGGATTTGTGGATATGGGTCACGTCGCCTCCATGCTCTGTCCTCTCTCCTTCTGTGACCTCTAAGGGGAGAAGGAGATACAAAGGACTTCTAAGGGGAGGACGAGATACAAGGACATCTAAGGGGAGGACGAGATACAAGGACTTCTAAGGGGAGGAGGAGATACAAGGACTTCTAAGGGGAGGACGAGATACAAGGACTTCTAAGGGGAGGACGAGATACAAGGACTTCTAAGGGAAGAGGGAGACTCAAGAAGAGCGAGAAGAGGTACCCTGCCTTAGGCCAGTATCGCCAGGGGGCCAAAACCAACCTCTTCCTCCTCTATTCAGCGTCGACAGAGCCAGGGAGCTCAACAACCACTGAAGTACTCAACATGCGGAAAGAACCGGAGGTACATCAAGCGCTGGGGGATAGAGTACTCGAGATTAATCTCACGATGGGACTGGAACCTCTTAGTTGGTGACTCAGAATACGTTGTCTCGGCAGAAGTGTTAAAGAACAAACGCAATAACGTAAACTGACTCAAAATGGATCCAGATATTGTGGGGTTTATAGTGCTTCCCCATCCGTTGGTGGTGGACTCGAGAGGGGAATATGGGGTGAATCAAACCCTCTTTCCCCCCCGACTTAGAACTGACCCGAGGGGAAGAATAATAGGAAGTGACTTAACAATGCATACACGAGGGTTGATTAAAGCGAGGACGGGCTAGACCCGACGTATTGCATATGGGAAGATAATATGTTAGTCTGCATTATCCATTATATAAACCTATTCGGGGATGTATATAATAATATATGACGTTATAAAAAAAAAAACAGTACAGTGGCCAATTTATATATACTCTGCTTATGCGTGAGCCGTAGAGGATATGGATGTGCCCCCCCCCAAAAAAAAAAAGAGATAATGGTAATCCCATATTTATCCAATCATCTCATGAAATGTGTGCGCGCCCCCCGCAGTGACAATCGGCAATTACTCCGCCCATTCCCTTCTGCATCGCTCGCTGTTACACGCTGCATCTAATTTGGTCCTGATCGTCCGCCGGGGGTAGTTCGACTGCTAGCATGACCTCATTGCCTATTACATAAATTGGATGTGCCAATTACGCTTCGCCGGGAACCGGTGGGCATTGCGGATATTTCCCGGCAAAATGCCCTGTACTGGGCTCGGTGTGTGTGTGTGTGTGTGTGTGTGTGGGTGTCGCAGTAATTTTTACCACACCACCACACAACTCTCCCCCTGCCGGCGGCAGAGGGCTGAGTTATGTGGTGGTGGGTCAGAGCCCAAAGAGGAGGAGGAGGAGGAGGTGGAGGAGGAGGAGGAGGAGGAGGTGAAGGAGGGGGAGGAGGAGGTGGAGGAGGAGGAGGAGGTAAAGGAGGAGGAGGAAGACTACTACTTGGTTGCCTCGCGTCCAGTTAGCGGTTTTGGGTTCGAACCCCACTTTTCGAACCTTTTCACCCGTTACTGTATCATTTTCCTTCACGACACTTAAATTTGCTTCGGGTGGTTCAGGAAGGTATCCAGGACAGGGAAATACAGTCTGGACTGACCCGTCGCATGTCATATCCGTCACATGTCATACCCGTCGGAGGTCATATCCGTCGGATGTCATATCGCTATGTCGTATTGCTCGCAGAATGATATTCCGATACGGTGTTAAAATGCAGGACTGAGATCTCCCACTCAGGCGATCATCATGAGTGGTTGGGTGCGGCCAGCCTCCTAGGAGACCGATAACGGCACGACGGTACAAGGTGCAGCTGCGGTACCGATAGAGGTACGGTGGTACAGGTGTAGCTACGGTACCGATAGAGGTACGGTGGTACAGGTGTAGCTATGGTACCGATAGAGGTACGGTGGTACAGGTGTAGCTACGGTACCGACAGAGGTTCAGTGGTACAGATGTGGCTCGGGTGCCGACACAGGTACGATGGTAGAGGTGTACCTACGGTACCAACACAGATACGACGGTACAAGTGCGGCTATGGTACCGATCACGTGCAGTCATAATACTGATCTAGATACAACGGTACAAGTGTAGTTTCTGGCGTAACTCACAGGTACTAGGTCACAGGTACGTCTACGGTACATATAAAGGTATAGGGGTACAGACGGTAGCGTTATTATAGGTAATGCTACAGTGTGTTGTGACACCTTCAGGAGTACTGTCTTCCTCAACCAACGGGAGTAAATCCGCGAACGATATCGCTCCCATCTCAGCCAATGAGCGATCAGCCATACGTAGCCATATCCCTCCTTGATATACGATCTACATGATTGTCAAGTAATTTGCCAAATGACCTTAATCATCTGTCGCCAGAAAGACGATCTCTACTGTTAATGCTACATAAACTCCGCCGTATATAAAATCCCTCTTAGTCGAATCTCCTTTTTCTTCTTCTTCAAGGAAATCTGAGCTAACCATTTTCTTTCAGCTTCATATTTACGTAATGTCATGTCAAATATTCCTGCACGAGACTCCTATTTTAAGAGAAGCCTTAATAATAATAATAATAATAATAACAATAATCACAGTGATAATAATAATAATATCAATAATAATAATAATAACAATAATAATGATAACAATAATAATAATGATGATGATAATAATAATAATAGTAATAGTAATAATGATAATACTTTATTTAGTCAATTTGTAATACATAATACAAACTGAAACTCTCTGTGGCAACATGGGCAACATAGAAGATGAGAAAAGATTAAGATCGTACACTTTAAGTCTTACTTTAGTTACCCGTCCGAACTATCTATCAGTTTTCGATAAAGGAAAGTGGGAAGTGATGGTATGCGCGGCGACGTCCATAAGGCGACTTTATGTCCCGAAAATTAATGGACCACAATGGGAGACAAAAATCCTAGAGGTTCATCAATTCTGGGTAGAGGCGTGTGATGGTCGGGGGATTATTGATTTATGACAAGCCGTCGCGCACACGGCTGCTGGCTACCACGGATGCTGGCTACCACGGCTGCTGGCTACCACGGTCGCTGGCTACCACGGCTGCTGGCTACCACGGTCGCTGCCTGCCAAGGCTGCTGGCTACCACGACTGCTGGCTGCCATAGCTCCTGGCTACCGTGTCCAAAGTCGAAATCTTTGAGTTTTACTGTCGAAACTCCGTCTGTAGAAATTAGCTATAGAGTTCTATCTTGCTTTTGAGAGCTGTTGTAGGTCTAGAGTCTCTCTCTCTCTCTCTCTGTTCCTCCTTCCTTATCCTTCTGTACTCTTTCCATACTCTCTTTTACCTTTCAGATCCTGGCAGGCATTAATGCTGCCTTTTATCGCCTAGGTAAAACATCCCAAAGCTCTTTTGCGTTTTGTCTTCACTTTTGTAGAGCCACATTTCTCTCTTTTCAACCTCTTTCTCTCTCTCTCTCTCTCTCTATCTATCTATCTATCTATCTATCTATCTATCTATCTATCTATCTCCCCCCCCCTCTGTATTCGAAGCTCAAGGTACCAATGTTCATCATCCTTCATTGTAAATATCAGTGAACTTTCCATAACAGTGATAAATTTCATGGTTGCCGAACACCATGCCCCAATTTACGCTCCCATAGAAATGGTTTAGATCTATGTAGCTTTTACGATTTTATCATCTCCTTCATGAGTCTGGCTTCGTCTTTGTTCTGTCTCCTTCTTCATTTACCACAAAAATATTTTATTCAGACGATATATGGTCACTTTTTTTTCTAATTCATGTATGAATATGATGTTCTCAGTTACAATGCTTCCATATGCAAAGATATAACTTAGTAGTGATGATGAATCAATCCCTCTTATTCTAATACCATCACTGACATGCTAGGTGTAAGCCGTGTGTGCTATTATACGTGTCGTAATTATTTCCCTTGTGAGCAGCTGTTGCATATTTACAAGGGTTTTCAAAATCGCCCTAGTGTGGAGTACTGCTCGTATAATCGGATCGGTCCTTCGCCCACCTCCCTGTGTTAGCGAGAGTAAGGTTGAAAAGCCATCTGTCTCAGTAGCTCAAAAGACATCAACTCTCCCCCTCCTCAACCATCTTTTTGTCCGTTTGCTGCAATGTTGTCTCCCTTTCTCTGTTCTGCAGGTATCATTGACAAGTGACAGTCGAGCGGACAGACGACTGACTGACTTCGCTCTCGTCACAGGTATAAACATAATAAAGTAACACACAGAATTATTGACCCACCAGGAATACTGGTGCCCCCGTGATTTACCCGTAAGTCCTTGCACGGGGTTAAGCCCGGCATGAAAACATTTTTAAGAGGATAAATGAAAGATGGAAAACACAGTGTTTTAAAATAATCATTTTATCCGATGCTGCCGAAAAAGAAAAAAAAAATTGTGTGGCAAGAGTCGGATTGGGTTAAAAAAGAGAGAGAGAGATAGATAGATAGACAGATAGATAGATAGATAGATAGATAGACATTGATAGATAAATTGATAGAGAGAGAGAGAGAGGGGGGAGGAGAGATACACCATTCCATAAAACGGCAGAAAAAAATCCATTTATTTCAAGAGTATTTCAGGTTCGCGCCCCACGTAGCGGGTGGGGTGATAACACAGTAGGGCGGGTAGCCAGCCACGCCAGAGACCCGTCCACCTTGAGAAGGGAGCCGGGACCCCACGGGTGACCCACTCAGCTATACCTGAGATCACGCTGGTAAACTACTGACGGTACCATCCCTGAGCACGACGTTACGGTCCTTGAAGCACAATGGTACGGTCTTTGAGTACGACGTTACGATGGTACGATCCTTAATTGCGACGGTACAATCCTTAGGCACGACGGTACAGTCCTTGCGCCTTGTACCTGCGTAAGGTCATGCGGTCCGCTCTGACCCGCGGTACCTTGCGTACCGTATCGTCTGGACTTCTGTGAGCGAGTCTACACCGTACCAGAAAAACGGAGGTGGGTGTGGCGGCAGAGTGTTCAGTCCTGTACCGCCAGGTGGCCTCTGAGATGGTCCCTTCCCACAGAAAACAATCGACGTTTCAGATTAAACGAGAAAAGTAAACTGTTTTCTTACGATCGATGTCAAAAACCGCGGCCAAAGGCACACAGGTTGTGAGAGGTTTGAGGAAAGATAACATGACTTCCAGTCACCCCGAGTCTGGGTCTTCTCTCTCGTCAAGAGCCTGGGAGAGGGTCCACTGGAACGGAACAAGAATGGTAAACAAACCTCAGTGGAACGAACTACGAAGGAAGGAAGGAAGGAAGGAAATACACAGTAAAGGAAAGAAGAAGAAAAAGGGAGACTTCACATCTACGTATTGAATTCCTACGAGATCATGACGACCTTAGATGCAGGGTTCTGTGGTGGTGCTGCTGATGACTCCAAAAGATGGAACAACTTGAAGTTAGGCAAGTGCACCGAGGGGCGTGAGGAAGTGTACGAGGGGACGTGAGGAGGCTTACCGAAGGACGAGTGGAAGCATTTCTTCAGCAACAGAGTTGTGGGCTCGTGAGACAAGCCAAGGCAAGAACAAGCGAATAAACTGATGATGAAAACACCAAAAATCCCGTATGACAAAAACTGCAAGGATGAGAAATGGGGCCCCACTGGTGTGCAACTCCCTCCCCGGTTAGATAAGCAGGTAACAGGAAATTGGTAACAACGCATCCACTCCCGGTAACATCAATTGTCACAAGTGTTTCGTTGTTACAGAGATAATTGAAAGTATCTCTCACAACAGGTTTATTTCCATTCAACTACCGCGTGTAACTACAGGGCCACACTGTCAGCTGGTGGGATGGTGGGACAGTGTTAGCTGGTGAGATAGTGTCAGATGGTGAGACACTGTCAGCTGGTGAATCAAACATCTTCACTTGCTCAGTCCCAGTGCGTTGGGTCCAGTGTGGTGAATCCAGTCTGGTGGGTTCAATGTGGTGGACCCAGTGCAGTGGGCCGTGTCGTGGTTCCAGTGTGGTGGGCCCAGGTGTGGTAGGTTCAGTGTAGTGGGTCGTGTCGCGGTTCCAGCGTAGTTAGTCGAGTTTGGTGGGTTGAGTAATCTGTTGGCACCATTCCTTACATTTTTTTGTAAATTCCTTTTTTTCATGTAGAAGGCTCCAGTCACGGACAAAAGTCCACATCAAGGCCGGGCCCCAAGTTCCGATCCAAGATTTGTTAGATTACATTCTAAATGAGATACCAAAACCACACAACTTTCTGTTAGTCGTCACGTTTTTTCTTAAATTTACAAAACTATGCACAAATTGACAACATCTTCAAAATGAATGGTAATTCCTAACAGCAGACATCTGGTCGTGCAATGGGTAATTCGCTCTCGCCAATCATATCAAATCTATATAAGGAATTTTCGAAACTATATAATTTGACTCACCTTGTAATTTACATCTATGGCTCCTCCAGAAAAAATCATATATAGACTATTTAGAATCATCTGACGACCTTCTTCCTCCTTATAACCTTATCGATCATTATGGACACTGTGATAATGAGGTCATGCAGTGATCATGGATTCCAAGTCAAAAGGAAGACCAACTCAAGATGATGCATATATCTCATCATTTTTCAATCCCTGGCGATTGAGTGATAATTTGTACTTCTGCTGATATGTTTCTTAGCACGTTGAAAATCTGTGACCTTGAATTCTTGCAAGACGAAAGCGTGAATGCATTTATGATTGTGCCATAAAAAAACTCTCCAGGGAAGGTTATTAAGAAAAGTATGAGGAAACCCAAGGAAACTCACCATGGTAATGTCACATAATAAAAAAACTCATTAGAAAAAAGAAAAAGAAAAAAAATCTACTTAATCATAATCAATGTACATCTTGGAATTAACATTCTGGAAGAAATGAAAACGACTGTTGTATATAAACACGAGGATACCACACGACTTTCTCTGATGGAGAAAAACAGTCCTTCATCTACTGATACCTCGGGTGTTTGTTTACTCAGTTCCGTGTGTAAACTGTGATAAGGTTTATAGTGGGCAAACTGGTGAATATTTGAAGGAGAGGATTGAACGCCATGACAGATAGACTTACTATGGAATCCTGTCTTATCAAAGTTACCAGTAGAGTTATCTAAATGATGGCAGGTACAAATTGGATAACATTTTGATCACATGAATATCATTATGCTGATCACATTAGGAATGCATCAGGCTATACAGGGCAGACCTGGCGACCTTAACCTTCAGTGAGGTGGTTAGTTAGGTCGCCATGTTCAGTATGGCCAGCCGTTCCACGTTCCTCAGGTCAAAAGTTCCACTTTTATGAAAACAACAGTTACATGTTTCTCAAGCCAATAGTTTCACATTCTTCATGGCAACTAGTCCACGTTCCTCGGGCCAAGTGTTCCACGTTCCTCAGGCCAACAGTTACACGTTCCTCAGGCCAACAGTTACACGTTCCTCAGGCCAACATTCCTTAAATCAAGCCTCACAGACCAGTTCTGTGCTTTCCCCTTACCTCTCCATATGTCCGATTCAGCCTACTGATAACACGTCGCTCACATATACCACACCCCTCTGCTTTACTCTATCCCATGCACGCCTGACACTCTCCTGAATGCTAAAAACTCCGTTTCATCAAGGCCTCTTTTTCACTCCTTTTCATTTTTTCCGTCTTCCCCTAATGTTTACTATCTCGACCCCTGCCAAATAGGTCCTCTTTCTCAATCTCTCTTCACTCATCCTCTCCATATGTCCAAACCATTTCAGCACACCCTGGTCACTTCTCTAGATCAGACTCTGCTTACGACCACGCTTTGCTCTCACTATGTTATATCTTACACGACCAACCCTCCTCACACCACATACTGTCCTTAGGCATTTCATTTCCAACCCGTCCACCCTCATCCGTTCTTCTGCATTCAGAGTCAACACCTCGCATCCGCACAACACCGTCGGGACTACTATACCATCAAACATACCCATCTTTGCCCTTTTAGTGCCCTCTCCTTCCACCATAGTCCCCTCTATAAACAGATGATTTAGTTAATTGTGAGGTTCGTGCTCCCAATACATCATTTGGTCCCTACACTTGGCAACACTGGCATCAATACTAAAAAGCGGTCGTTCCTTTGCAGGTAACACCGTTTTATATTTAGTGTTGCGGGGAACCGATGTACATTAAACTACTGAAAAAAGCATCATTTCGAAGAGCAAATGATATCAAGTCACTATCCTCTCAATCTGACATCCTTATCCTCAGCCTGTTTTAAAGTTCTTCATGTGGCCTATATGATGTCTCTCGACTTCGTCAGATCTACCAGTACCTGATAAAAGTGACATCAGCTCTTGACCATGTGTTTGGCTGGTGACGTTACCCAGCACCCTTTGCTCATGTGCTCTGCCGGTGACGTCATTCTCGTGTTCCGTGGTGACATCGCAACTTGATGAAGCCGAGTGAATTTATTTCTCGATCATTTGATTAGGTGGTGATGACACTCCTCCTTGCGACATCGGCGGGTCATGACCGGCAGGATGACATCAGCAAACATGGAGCGGCGGCGTGACATCAGCAGTTACTGATCAGAAGGGTGACAGCATCAGCAGGTAAGAACTCAGCAGGGCTGACATGATCAGCAGGCAGGGACCACCAGCAGGGCGGCAACATCAGTAGCAGGTGAGAAGCAGCCAAGATTAGGTCATTCGGGGTTACCTGCTGACGCCCGTGTCATTAGGGTACAGCAGGAGACGCCTGAACAGTTCTCTTTCCTGTACCTGTATTCCTAACCTGAGCTTCAATTTTAACAAAATCTAAGCTGGGTCTTGCTTTAGGTAAAACTGTTAAATATTTACTCTCCTCGTCGTTAGTATATGTTAAATTTATGATTTTTGTATATTGTCTCTTGGTCAGAATTTTTGTCCCCACCGGCCCGTTGCTATGTCTAGTACGGTCTTTCGCATTTTTTTACGTCAGCTGAGATGGCACCGGGCAACAGAATGTCCTAAGCATGGCCATCTCATTAACTCTCTCTCTCTCTCTTTCTTTATATATATATATATATATATATATCCTTGTCTATTTATCAACCAACCCCTAAGGGAGGATGAACAGCTGGGTGAACTGCAGTGCGAAACGGTTGCCGTGCCGTAAACCAGGATTCGAACCTATGCGTTCGACCCTGGGCGGCCCGTGAATGCGTCACGGTCAGCAACGATAACCGCTACACTATGGGAGTCCATATCACCTGGTGAAAGACATTTTATCTCTATATCAATTTTTTTCTTTTAAATTTGACTGAAGTGTTGGTTCTGTTGTTCAAAGTTATCTTCTAAAATAACACAAATTTAGCCACTCCTCGGCTACTGTAGTTTGCATTACTGGCATTGCGTTATCTTAAATGTATTGCGTCATTATTGGTCATTTCATGATACTGTTGGCCAAGTACTTAGTTTCTGTCCAGCTTTTGTTACTAGTCTTTCCTCACCCAGGTGTTTGCTGCTGTTGGCCAAAAATCATTATAAAAGCGATTGTTTTTGTGGAACAAAATATTAGTTTGCTTCTGTAGATGAAAAGTTATGAATCGAAATTTGTGCTCTCGACCCATTTCTTCTTCAGGTAAGCAGCTCGGTAGGGTGTCGGCCATGTAGGACAAGCTTGGCTTTCGTTGCCGGAGATGTCGACTTATATTGGTCAACTTTTTACCGCCGCTGGTGAAAGTTCCGTCCAAACTGCGCCCCACTGACTGACCCCCACACCATCTTTTATATCTGGCACTATAAACCTTATCGTACATCTGCCAGCTTCTCCACACACACACACACACACATATGTATATATATATATATATATATATATATATATATATATATATACATACCCTAGCCTACGCTAGGTACCTATTTTATCGACCAACCCCGAGAGGTGCATAAACACATGGGTTGACTGAGAACCGACTGCCGCAACCAGGATTCGAACCTATGCGCTCGACCCTGGGCGGCACATGAATGCGTCACGGTTAGGAACGCTAACCGCTACACCACGGGGGTCCATTAGCGAAGCAGCGCCAGGAACAGACGAAAAAGGGCCAAATCTGCTCACATCCAGTCTCTTGCTGTCATGTGAAACCACAGCTCCCTATCCATAACCAGTCCACTGACAGCACGTCGACCCCACTATACCACATCTTACCAATTCATTCTATACCGTGCACATCTTTCAACCTCCTGCATGTTTAGACCCCCAATCGCTCAAAACTTTTTTCACTCCATCCTTCCATCTCTAATCTGGACACCCACTTCTTGTTCCCTCCACTTCTGACACATGTATCTTCCTTGTCAACCTTTCTTCATTCATTCTCTCCATATGTCCAAACCATTTCAGCACACCCTCTTCAGCTCTCTCAACTACACCCTTTTAATACCACACATCTCTCATACCCTTTCATCACTTGCTCGACCAAACCACCTCTCACAATATAATGTCCTAAAAACATTTCATTTCCAACACATCCATCCACATCCGCATAGCCTCACCTATAGCCTATGCCTCTCAATCATATACTATTACTGGGACTACTATTTCTTCAAACATATCCATTTTTGCCCTCCCAGAGAACATTCTCTTCTTCCACGCATTCTTCAGTGCTCCCTGAATCTTCGTCCCCTTCCCCACCCCTATGACTCGCATTCGCTTTCATGGTTCCATTTGCTGCCGTTTCCTCTCCCAGGTATCTACAGCACTTCTCTTTCTTCAAGTTTTCTCCATTCAAACTCACATCACAGCTAACCTGTTCCTCAACCCTGCTAAACCTAATATCTTTCCTCTTATTCACATTTACTCTCAACTTCCTCCTTTCACGCACTCTTCCAAGCTAAGTCACTAACTTCCGCGGTAACTCACTCGAATCAGCCACCAGTGCTTTATCGTCGGCAAGCAACACTAGACTCACTTTTCAGGCCCAATCCTATCCCTCAGTCTGCATACTCGCCATTTCTCTCCAAGACTCTCGCATTTACCTCCCTCACCATCCCATCCATAAACAAACTGGAAAACCACGATGACACCACACGCCCCTGATGAAGACAAGCCTTCACTTGACCACGATGACACCACACGCCCCTGATGAAGACAAGCCTTCACTTGGAACCATTCAGTCTCCTCTCTTCCTACTCGTACACAAGCCATATATCCCTGATGAAAACTTCTCACTGCTTCTAGCAGCTTTCCTCCCACACTTTAAATTCTTATGACCTTCCACAAGGCATTTCTATTAACCCTATCATATGCTTTCTCTAAGTCCATGAATGCCAAATACAAATCTATCTGCTTTTTTAAGTATTTCTCACAGACATTCCTTAAAGCAAACACCTGATCCACACATCCTCTACCACTTCTGAAACCACACTTTTCCTCCCAAATCTGATGCCCTGTACATGCTTTCACCCTCTCGATCAATATCCTGCAATGCAATTTACCAGGTACACTTCTGTAGTTTGAACATCCACCTCCTATGTCCCTTGCCTCTATACACTGGCACTATACATGCATTCCGCCAATCCTCATGCACTTTACCATGATCCATACATACATTGAATATTCTTACCAACCAATCAACAAC